>BLSH010334763.1:154308-167092 GCA_018402905.1 Glandirana rugosa | reverse complement strand
ATGGATAGATGGCTGGGTGAGCATGGATGGATGGATGGGTGAGCATGGATGGATGGATGGGTGAGCATGGATGGATGGGTGGATGGATGGGGGAGCACGGATGGATGAATGGTCCGGCACGGCTGAGTAGGTGAGCATGGATGGATGTATGGATGAGCACGGCTGGGTGGATGAGCATGCATTGCTGGATGGGTGAGCATGGACGGATGGATGGGTGAGCATGGGTGGGTGAGGATGGGTGGGGGGTGGATGGCTGGGTGGGTGGCTGATGATGGCTGGGTGGGTGGCTGATGATGGCTGGGGGGTGGTGGGTGGTAAGTGGATGATGGGGGGTGTATTTTCTCACTAGGCAGCGCTGTGGGCATTGCACATCGCCCACAGCGCTGCAGCACCTCCTCTCTCCCCCCCTCACACTGCACGATCGGTGCGGAGAGGAGAGAGAAGCCGGCGCTTCCGCCGGCTTGTTTACATGTGATCGCGCCGTCATTTGACGGCACGATCACGTGGTGAAAGGCCGCTCACAGCGGCCATTCACCGCGATCCGTGATCAGTCGGGTCCCCCGGACCCGAGGGTCACGAATGTTCCCGTGTGCGCGCCCCAGGGGGCGCGCGGGAAGCGCGATTCTGGGAGGACGTCAATAGACGTCCTCCCAGAATTAAGCAACCGCTCTGTAGACGTCAATTGTCTATAGGGCGGTTGTTAAGCGGTTAATTGGAACACACAGTTGGTTTGGTGAGCTCATTAAGCCTTGAGCTTCATAGACAGGTGCATCCAATCATGAGAAAAGGTATTTAAGGTGGCCAATTACAAGTTGTTGTTCTCTTTGACTCTCCTCTGAAGAGTGGCAACATGGGGGCCTCAAAACAACTCTCAAATGACCTGAAAACAAAGATTGTTCTACATTATGGTTTAGGGGAAGGCTACAAAAAGTTATCGCAGAGATATAAGCTGTCAGTGTCCACTGTGAGGAACATAATGAGGAAATGGAAGACCACAGGCACAGTTCTTGTTAAGGCCAGAAGTGGCAACCACATAAAATATTGGAGAGGCAAAGGCGAAGGATGGTGAGAATGGTCAAAAATAGCCCACAGACCACCTCCAAAGACCTCCAACATCAGCTTGCTGCAGATGGTGTCACTGTGCATCCTTCAACAATTCAGCACACTTTGCACAGGGAGAAGCTGTATGGGAGAGTGATGCAAAAGAAGCCTTTTCTGCACACACGCCACAGACGGAGTCGCTTGAGGTATGCAAATGCACATTTGGACAAGCCAGCTTAATTTTGGAATAAGGTGCTGTGGCCTGATGAAACAAAGATTGAGTTATTTGGTCATAACAAGGGGCGTTATGCATGGTGGCAAAAGAACACAGCGTTCCAAAAAAAACACTTGCTACCCACAGTAAAATTTGGTGGAGGTTCCATCATGCTATGGGGCTGTGTGGCCAGTGCCCGTACTGGGAATCTGGTTAAAGTTTAGGGTCAAAATAATAAATATTTAACCGCGCTAACACACATTATTAAATGGAAGCATGCTCTCCCTTATCTTGTCTAAGAGACTGGTGCCTATTCACCTGTTGACTATCAATCAATAGGGATACAATATGCCTGTAAGAATGAAAGTGCACTATACCCTATTTATGGATACCTGTTAACATAGGGGAATATAGAACATGCATGCCTTACAAGCAATATACATGTTAGATGCAAACAATACACATATCATAAGGTGCAAGTATAAAGTGCAATTTTTAGTGCACATAATGGTGACAAAAAATATAAATATAGATATAGAAAAATAGAACAGTGTCTCTGTGCGGAAAAAAAAAACTTCCAAGATCCTGTCATTTTAAACCAAAATGACTACACAGTTCCAAAGACAATAAATTTCCCAGTGATGGTCTTCTCATTCCAGACTGATATATAAAAGCCTTCACGCACCCAGTGGTGTATCCTACTCACTGGATTTTATGGATTCCCATTACAGAAATCAAAATGAGCTCTGTACAGATGTACTTGAATGGTGACCTCTTTAGATGTTCCAGCAATCCCAGCAAAGACCCAGCAAAAGAAAGTCCTCAGGTACCCACAGCTGATAGCAGGTGATCAAAGTAGGCAGGCAACATGAACCTATCGAAGTTCCTTGTGGCTCTTTTCAAAGCAGGAACAGTATTTTTATTGACGCTGTATGGCAGAAAAGAATGCACGGAGCACCTGCGGAACACTTCACTCAGCAAACGTTAGAGCTCATTCGCATGGGATTAGCCCCTTCTGTCATGGAAATGGGAAAATTTAAAGGCCCTCAGTTACCTATATACATGGGGTAGGCTCAATGCTCGACCTGACCATCCCACTCAAAAAAGGGAAGTCTTCAGAGACAAGGCAAGAGCCAAGGCAATGCCAGCAGCTCTGGACCTGAAAAATGTTCCAGGGCTAACTTTTGGACCTACGTGGAGCCTAGTGCATTTTTTAAATTAGCCCCGCAGTATCTAGTAACGATACTCCAAAAGTCTGGCTAGGGAGAGTGGCACAGGAAATAGTGCTAACAAAAATAGGTTACTCTGCATGGGCAGGCCCAGTCTTTATGTAGCAATAGGACCTGAAGGCAAAAGACTGAACAAGGCAGATTTACTAAAACTGGTGCACACAGAATCTGGTGCAGTTGTGCATAGTAGTAAAAACCAATAAAATATTGCACTTGTGTATAATCAATAAAGTGAGCTGCAACTCAAACATGTGAGAATAAACATGTGACCACGACAACAAATAACAAACGAGCTGCGCTAGAAATAATCCAAATAGACTCTAAAGAGTTAATAAATAATAGTCCTAGAATAATCCTCTTATTCAAGGGAAGTGCAAGTGCAAGTGCGTGAATCCATCACCATGTGAAAAACACCTTAGAGGATGTGTGCTTACTGGATCCAAATGACCCTTCATTACAGAGGGTCTAACACGCTTGTAAATAAGCCCCACTCTCGCATCCGCTGTTCTCAGGATCGTAGAGATGACATTTCTCTAGCATGGAATCCGTGTGCGCCAATTGGTATGTAAGGAAGCACAAAGGTCGCCAATAGTGCAGTTAAACCAAGGGCATTTATTTACCAAACATGTCTCACAGCATCCCAAAGAGACAGTAATGGATGAAAAAACAATCCGCGGTGATCAAACGTATCCTCTCCCAACCGGTTTCGTTCTATTGAACTTCTTCCCGGGGCATCTCTCAGCTGTTCCTATTCACTTCTATACTTAATGGCATCTACTTTTTCTTTATACACCTTCAGGAGGAATCAGAGGGCCCTGCTCGTTAGAGCTTACAGTGAAATCCTTGCTATACTCCTTAGGTAGGTGTATTAAGATGGTCTAGCTTCAGCCCAATATGAATTTAATGTTTTTTTTTACCATGCAAATGCATGTTGTTGGTGTACTATTAAGAATCCTATATTACTTTCTATATTATCTTATCCTATTTTTACCTTATAGTTTGACATCTATACATGTTTCAGAGTGAGGGTGGTCCATCCTGTCCTCTTTTTCATCCAGCCCTGCAGTCCTTTGGGAGCTTTTTCTGCAACTTCTATACTACATATATTTTGTAAGTTTTTGACCCTTTGATATTATCTTTTTATCCTTTGATATATATCCCATTCCATATATATATATGATATGTATATATATTATATACATATACACACGCGCTCAGCACAATATATATGGCTATTATGTTATACACGCCCCCCTTACTTGGTGGTCTGCTCCTGTGCCTTGATGCAGTGGGACCAGTAATTTAAACAGATACACCTTGTGTCAGTCTAAAGCCATGTTTCTACCTATGTTGACATGTATAGATGTATGTTGCATGTTACTGTTTACACACAGTTTTCTCTATACACTCACCTGTCCTATGCTTCTGAGGAAGCATTTTTTTAACGCAACATGTAGAGCGATCAAAGGAAATTATTTGCCAACCTACCGCAACGCCAAGCATGTGTAGTAATTAAGTGTTCTGGACCTATTGTTCTTTTATCAATCAATAAATGTATATACTTTTAAGAAAACTGACTTTGTGACTGCCTCAAAAGTCCATATTCTAGTGTAAATTCCTTCCACAAAGTCACACCGTAAGCCTCACAACATTCAGGTCCACGCCATTGTGAACCAATCCTTAACTTCATTGAACAAGCTGAAAATAGAAGCCGATTGGTAACTATTCACAGCTCCATCCGATTCTGTATGTATCAGTTTTAGTAAATCTCCCCCCACTGTGTCCCTCAATGGATGAGAAAGAAAGTACCTTTTATAATCTAGTCTAAAGTAGTGAACATGTGACCTGTATAGGGGGATGTGTTGAGCATAGCAATGCCCATTGTCAAGCCTAAACAGAGTACATAGTATATGTTACTCTGCCACTAGAAACACCCACTGGCAGAGAGATGTATGCGATTAGATCTCCCTGTAGACTGGAGAACTACAGGGGGCATAAAGTAGACAGCCAGGACAAGAACCAGCAGTGCGATGCTGACAGTCGCACCACTGGAAGTTTAAAGGGGCTGCTCTCATTTATAGAAGATGAATAATGGGGTTAAGGGAACCTTGTGTCAGCCAAGTAAAAATTTACTTCAAGTTGCATTTCTGGTGTACATTGCCTCACTCGCTTTAAAGCACAAACTGTCAGACTAGATGGATATACACAACTGGAAAATGAATTAGATAAAAAATATTGTGAAGCCCCTAATCTGATAGCTTGCTCAGTGTAAAGAGCTAAAAGAAAAAGTGTCAAAACAAAAGGATAGAATTACCAGGCAACAAATGTAGTTGTAAAAACATTTATTTAAAACTGATCCACAAGTCAAGCCACTAGTGGCAAATATATTAGTGAACTGCTTTCCACATTAGATATAAAGTTCTAAAAAAAAAAAACAAAAAAAAAAAAAACAAACCTGACAGAACGTTTTTTTCAAAAGAAGTCCGACTGCAATACAATCTAGTATTTAAGGCAAAGCATTTAAATTGAAATTTAAAGTGGCAGACAGGTGCATTGGAAACATTTTTTAGCATCATAAAATGTATTAAAATGTACGCAAAAAAAAAAAAAAAAAAAAAAAAAAAAAAAAAAAAGACCGTATAATTGAAAATATAATGTATACCTGTACCACAGTTTATGAAATGCTAATTTGCAAAATACACAAAAACTGTAGTTATGTCGGTTTTATATGTTCATAGACATAGCAAAACCACCTCTCTTTTGTACAAATATACTAAAGTAAATTTTCTCAGAGTACCTTTGTGAGATGTTTTTGTTTCATATATTTTGAATGGAATGTATTTTAAGTTATACTCAACTTACATTTAAAAGAGGTAAATTCATTCACAAAGTTGATTCCTGTTTGCGATCCTTCTCTGAAATAACATGTAAAGAATCCATTCTGCCAAAATTCCATTTACTCCTAAGGACAACTACATCAATCTTCATCCTCAAGGTAAATTAAAAGCTTATTGGTCTATTTAGAATATATTTTTCACCCAAGATTTATAAAACGTTCACACTGGATTTGCACAATTTTCCAACTGAATCCAATTTGAAAGGATATGTAAAACTTGAGTGAAAGTTGTGTGACAAAAAATAAAAAATAGACCATTAGCGTTGTGGCATTCCCCTTCTGACACAAGTGCCTTTCATAAATGTGGTTATTTGTTATTATAGGATCGTGGATGGGAATCATATTATAAGAAAAGCTTTAGGGATACATATGTATGATAACATGACTTGATGGGCTCTAAAAAAGCTTTCTGGGGGAATGTCAGGTGTAGGTGTTAGATTTAGCAGTTACACTGAGCTTAAGGTTACATTGTAGGATAATACTGAGGTTAAAGTCGATTAGTGACAGGTCTATTGATTCAGCTTGTGTCATTGCATAAACCCCTAATTAGAATACAGAAATACCAATCAGCTTGTGCAGCCTCCATCAAGGAGTCACTGCTATCTCAACCTTTATTTCTTTGTAGTGGCTTCATTTGAGGCAAAGGCACTGACTGGGCAGTAATCAGGGCCTCTGCCTCACAAGAGTTGCGACAATGCAATGGCACTCGAGGGAACTTACTGCGGCTAAGAGGTGAGTACCCTCTCACTGGAATTTCAATAATGAAGGTTCTGGGACTGTGCTTTATCTTATAAGCTTCTTGATTTATCTTATGTCAAAATAACACGGTGAATTTAATAGATATACACACACAATATATATATATATATATATATATATATATATATATATATATATATATATATATATATATATATATATATATATATAGATAGATAGATAGATAGATAGATCTAGCCATCTCTAACTGCATTTGCTTTATGGGCAAGTTTTATCAGTGCAGCTGACATGGCAAACTGCGACCATGTTATTAATACCCTTCATCCTTTGGCGCTAAAGTTTATTTACCGATTAGCCTAAAAACATCATGGGAATGTTTAAAGCACTGAGGGAGAGAGAAGTTGGGAGAAAAGGATCTAGTCAAATAAAAAGTATACTCCAATCCATACCCCCTTGCTGCCTTCTACTGGAAGAGTCCACCCTATGAAGAGCTCCAGTGTTGAATCCTACCTAGGTGAATGATCTCACAGCCCTCTAAGGTGGCAGCTTTTAGGCCCGATGGCTGGTGCACACAATAGGTTTGCTTATACCCATATGTTCTCCCAAATGGAGCAACAGAAAGAGAGAGGGCTGTCAGGGAATGCAGATGAGAGTGTAGATCTTGCTGGGAAGGGCAGTGCTATTAGCAGACACTATCACTTTGGCTCAAATAGAAAGGTGACAGTGTTTCTAAGGTTTAGAGTCAGGTCTCATGGACTCAATCACAGGTCCCAAAAGACTATGGGACCATTCACAAGGTGAAGCCGCATGCACAGTAGGAAACCAGCTGAGGTTTCACTTCCTGTTTCCCTAACTTGCTATGCAGGTGCCTGCACCCGAAGCCGTTTGAAGAATCGGTTCGGGTGAGGACATTGCTGGATCCCTGGACAGGAATGTGTCCTTATGTTGAAAGTCAGCAGCTACAGTATTTGCAGCTGCTGACTTAATTGTTTTTGGCGGAGCACCAAAACTCCTGTATCAAAAAACACATCTTTAAAAGCTGGAAAATCGATGCACTCATAAAATATTTAAAAACATCAAAACTGCAATAATCCATCTCCCCATCCACCCTCGTATTGCCACTGCATCATCACTTTTCTTTACCACAGAAACATAAAAAAAAAGCATCTACCTATACAGTATATGAAACCACTTAGCGGTGTAATACGTAAACACACATCTTGCCCATGTTGCATTTGGACGAAAATTCATTTTACTTTAATGTTGTGTGCATATTCATTACATTCACCAAGCTATACTATGGAAGAGTACTGCTATAATATAAATTTTTTATTATGCTATCATTTCACATATTGTATAGGTGAATGCACTTTGTATGATATTTTAAGTGTTGTTGCACTGTAAAAAGCAGCAGTCAAAAGAGTGAAACGCTTCGTAAATAAACGGTGCAGATTATTGTGAATATATATATTTTTTTATCACACCCCTCTATAACTACAAACATAAATACCCTGCCCATTACAATGGCAAGAAAAATCAAGATAACCCCATTGGAATGAACTGGTTTTCTGTAGTAATTTGACATAAAATGTGATATGATCCTTATACAAGTCACAATAGACCAACACAATATGTTTAAGCTGATAAAACACAAACAATTCTAATTTCTCATGTCTATTGAACACACCCATTAATTATTCACAGTGCTGGAGAAAACAGTAAGTGAATCCATAGACTAATTACTTCACCAAAAGCTAATTGGAGTCAGTCATTTGCACGCTTGGAGGCCAGTTAATGAAATGAGTTTGGAGGTCATGTTTTAGCACTATTATGATTGATAAAAGACACTCAAACATTTGAGATTGCTGTTCATCAGAAGCATCAGCTGATGTGAAACATGCCTCACAAAAAGAGCTCTCTGAAGACATGTCAAGAATAGGTGATCTTCATAAGACTGGAAAAAGGTACCAGACCATCTCAAAGTGTTTAGGCATCTATCAGTTGACAGTTAGATAAACTGTCTATAAATGGAGAGTTTAGAACTGTGGCTACTCCTCCTAGAAGTGGGCACTCAACCAAGATGACCCCCCAAGACACAATGCAGAATCCTTTGTGATGTAAAGTAGAATGACCTCAAAAGAGCCATTCACACCAGACATCCTACAGCTGCATGAGTTAAAGCAATTTTGTAAAGAGGAATGGTCAAAAATTCCTCCTGAACATTGTTCAAAAGTCTGATCCACAGCTACCAAAAATGTTTGCGTGAAGTCATTGCTGCCAAAGGAGGTTCTACCAGCTATTAAAACCAAGGGCTCACTTACCTTTTCCTCCATCACTGTGAATGTTCAATGGGTGTGTTCAATAAAGACACAAGACATTAAAATGGTTTGTGTGTTATCAGCTTAACCATATTGTGTTTGTCTTATTGCGACTTAGATCAGACCACACTTTATGGCAAATTACTGCAGAAAACCATTTCATTTCTACAAGTTCACATTCTATTTCTTGCCACTGTATGCAACAACTGTGCCATACATTTCTGAGGACATTTGGATAGTGTCAGCATGTTTGACTGCCCACTAGTGTATATGGGCACTTTCAGTCAATTAATGCAACAAAACAAATTTTATTCTTCAGAATTACATGATAAGGGTTTGTGCACACTGCTTCTCTTAAAATAACATTTTTGGGGCTTTGGGCATTTTGTTTTAGAGGAGTTTAGGAGCAGCAGCATTTAGAGGCAGTCAAAGCTCCTCTCCTGAAAGCAGAAGAATTGCATTCAGGAGAGGAGCTTTGGGGCATAAGAAAATGAAAACACTGCCCAAGTAAAAAAAAATAGCCCTGCAGCACCAAGTTACACAAAATAGGTGCATAATATATACACTACAGGGTTGTTTTTTTTTTATTTCTGTTAATAGTACCTACACCATGACAGTTGGATTTGGAGAGACACAGGAGTAACCAAACTCAACTGATAAACAGATTTGTTGACTTTAACAGTGATAGCTGCCAAGGCAGAGAGCTGCAGAATTAGAGAGTGTGGGCATTTCAATGAAAGCCTTAGGGCTCTACTCTTAAACAACATTTATATCAACAGCACCACAACTTACTGTCCTGCTCATGTCAACACACCATGACTCCACCACACAATAACATGCTCCACAAAAACAGAATAGAAGCAGTGTCTTCCAAATGATCACTGACTGGTATACGTTTTTACTATAGTTTTTAATAAATTCAGGTGGTAAATATTACACTATCTGGGACTATGGTTGGCCCAGTCATCACTGTGGTGCCCAGGGATTAGGGACAACTAAAGAATAATCGTTAAGTACCCCTTCATACCCATAAACTGAACATCCAACCCACAAATGGCTTCTACAGATGTGTTCTTAAAGTGTTCCTCTTTAACTGTTAAAGGCATTTACCACTTTGCTAATGAAATACAAAGTCTCCTTGTTGGCAACCTCCCCCAATATAGGGTGCTGCCAGCCTTGCTGACAGTAGAAATTCCCTTTAAGCTGTCAATATTTGTACAATAATGAAAATAAATTTAGCATATTAAAGTGAAACCCACCTTTAGGCTCGGTTCACATATATGCGAATTGGATGCATTCTGAACTGCATCCAATTCACATGACATGTGAACTGGCAGCCTTCTCTCTGAAGCCGGTTCACATATCTGCAGGCCGGCTGCAACCCGTTCTTAACAGCCATGTGCATTATTCATATAAAATAGATATATCATGCGCTACCCAGATACTAGAGCTGCACGATTCTGGCCAAAATGAGAATCACCATTTTTTTGTTAAGAATAAAGATCACAATTCTCACGGCATAACATCATCTTACATATACTAAAAAATGGGCTAACCTCACCGTTTAGTTTTTGCTTTTGAACGTGTAATTTTTCCCAAATAATTGCGTTTGGAAGACTGCTGCGCAAGCACTGTGCGACATAAAATATTGCAACAACCGCCATTTTATTCTCTAGGGTCTCTGCTAAAAAAAAAAAAATTACATTTATAAAGTTTGGGGGCTCCAAGCAATTTTCTAGCAGAAAATACTGGATTTTTACTTGTAAGCAACAAGTGTCAGAAAATATTGTTTTTAAATGGTTAAACTGAGCTATTCTACAAACCAGAAACATTGCATCTCTCTGCTTCTTTTACCAGCAATGCTCTCAGACTTGGCAGGCTGCTTAGATAGTGTTGGTTCACACAGGGGTGATCCGACTTCAGGGGCGACTCAAAGCTGCCCCGCACAGCGCGACATAAGCACGGCTTGCAAACGACTTCTGTAATAGAAGTCAATGCAAGTCACTTGAAGTTGCCCCAAAAGTAGTACAGGAAGCTTTTTCTAAGTTGGAGCAACTTAAATCGATCCTATTCGAATGGTTTCATTACACTGCATGGAGCGCGACTTGGCAGGCGACTAGGTTACCTGCCAAGTCGCCCCTGTGTGAACCGGCACGTAGGAGAGACTCAACTCGCTCCGACTTAGGAAAAGGTTCCTGGGGAGAGAAAAAACTAGAATACTCAGCTGTGAATCAGTGCATAAGACATAGTAACGCACTTCCCATTGCATGTGAAAATAGTCAAAAATGTTATGAATAAGTGCTTGTGCTCAAATACAACACATTAATAAAATGTTTCAAAAAAATTCCCAATGTTGATACTACAACTGTGAAATAGTTTGCTATAAATTTCATTCAGTATGTTGGATTATCTCTGATGATAACACCTAGTATATTTTCCTGATTTAGGCTGGATTCACACCTATGCATTTTTAGTGCATTTTGCAGATTTGCACTGCAGTCCATTTGTCATGGTTTCCTATGGAACAAGTTCTGTAGTGCAAATCTGCAAAATGCAAAAAGCACTAAAAATGCATAGGTGTGAATCCAGCCTTAGGCTACTTTCACACTGAGGCGCTATTTAGCTAAAAATTGTGACTGTAAAGAGCCTTAAAAATCCCCCCCAATGTGAAAGCCCTGAGTGCTTTCACACTGGGACGATGCGTTTGCAGGACGTTACAAAAAGTCCTGCAAGCAGCATCTTTGGGGCGGTACGGTGTGCGGTGATATACCGCTCCTCCACCGCCCCTGCCCATTGAAAACAATGGGCAGCGCTTCCGAAGCAGCTGCACACCGCCTCGGTAGCGTGATGCGCCGGCACTTTTAACCCCGTTTTATCCCCTTTTAAAAGCACTGCAATCCCACCTGCATAGCGCCGCCGTAGCACCACTATAACAGCGGTAAATACCCGCTGAAACTAGCGGGGATTTACCACTACTACCCGCATGCCCCAGTGTGAAAGTACCCTTAAAGTTCATCCAATATCGATTCAAAGTGGACTACAAGACATAGCATAGCTTCCAATATTCCTGGGATAAAGCAAATTTTACTGCTTACCAGAAATGATGGATCTCAAATTATAGAGATCAAACGCATTCAGACAGTAAAGTATCCAATATGGTAATCCCTCCTTTGGTGTCTCTGGAGTGGAAGGTTCCTTCTGAGGATAATAAGCTGTGTCTTGTTTAGCAGAGGGTCTCTGAGAGACAAATCCTCTTATCCAAGATATATCCAGGAGTCATAGGATAAAGAACAGAGGCTTCATGGTGCAGTATATCCAAAATAATTTATTAAAAATAGGATCCCTTTCACTGAAGATCACAGTAAACAGCAAGTTTTAACAGCCGTGGCTCCTAGCCAGCTGGCTGATGCATGGTGACGTCCAGAGGTACTGCTTCATCCGATGCGTTTCTCCATCCCAGTCGATGCCTTGTATGGAGAAACGGGTCGGGCGGAGCAGTACCTTTGGACATCACCACGCATCAGCCAGCTGGCTAGGAGCTGCAGCGGTTTAAATTTGCTTTTTACTGTGATCTTCAGTGTAAGTGATCCTATTTTTTAATAAATTATTTTGGATATACTGCACCATGAAGCCTCTGTTCTTTATCCTATCACTACTGGATATATCGTGAATAAGAGGATTTGTGTCTCAGAGACCCTCTGCTAAACAAGACACAGCTTATTATCAGAAGGAGCCTTCCACTCCAGAGACACCAGAGGAGGGATTACCATGTTGCATACTTTACTGTCTGAATGCGTTTGATCTCTATAATCCATCATTTCTGGTAAGCAGTAAAATTTGCTTTATCCCAGGAATATTGGAAGCTATGCTATGTCTTGTAGTCCACTTTGAATTGACGATATTGGATGAACTTTAAATCAGGTAAATATACTAGGTGCTATCATCAGAGATAATCCAACATACTTGAATGAACTTTGTAGCAAACTGTTTCACAGTTGTAGTATCAACATTGGGACTTTTTTTTTTTTAAACAATTTATTAATGTATTTGAGCACAAGCTCTTATTCGTAACATTGTTCACTATTTTCACATGCAATGGGAAGCGCTCTATTATGTCTTATGCATGTGCATTATTCAGTCTGGATCAGGTGCGATTTCAAGTAAAAATTTGCACCTGAACCAATGATTAAAACTGCACCGGACTCCTTTAAAAAAAAAAAAAAAATACAGGGAAACCACGGCCGGATATATGTGATTAGAGCCTTAAAGCAGAGTTCCACCCGAAAGTGGAACGTCCGCTGGTCTGTTTCCTACCCCCCCTCATGTGTCACATTTGGCACCTTTCGGGGGGGGGGGGGGGGGGGGG
>BLSH010334763.1:134975-147595 GCA_018402905.1 Glandirana rugosa | reverse complement strand
GCGAACCGCAGGAAAAGCTGATGTCGCGGATGGATGGGTACATGGAAGAACTCATCCCTGGTGTCCAACGACGCCGAGAAAGTTCCCCAGGTGAAGGGCGGCCACCACCGACCAAACAGACTTCGGGTCCAGGATGGGCCGAAATCCCTCCCCCTTTTTGGGTACCACAAAAAGATTTGAGTAAAAACCTCGAAACCTCTCCCCTGGGGGAACTGGTACAATCACCCCTTGGTCTGAGAGGGCCTGTACCACCCCGGAAAAGTACTTTCCTGCGCTCCTGCGGGAGACTTAAATTTGATGGGGAGAACCTGTCTGAAGGTAGAGAGATGAACTCTATCCTGTACCCGGTGGACACCACCACCCGGACCCAGCGGTCAGAAAAGTGAGCCAGCCACCTGACTGCGAACCCCAGAAGACGTCCCCCCACCCTACACTCGGGTGGGGGTCACCCATCAGACTGAGGAAGACTTGTCCTCCGTCTTTTCTGTTTGCGCTGCCACTGCCGTCTACCGGTCCCTGCAGCGACCTTACTGGAACGGGTCCCTTTTTCTGCCGCGTCCGGGCGCGAAAGGCTTCTTCTGACCCGAAGTAGAGGGCTCCTGTCTATGGCGAAACTCTCGCCTGCGGGGCTCCAGAAGGAAAGGGCCCTTACCCCCCGCGAAAACCTTGATGATTTCATCAAGACGCACCAAATAGACGCCCACCCTGAAAAGGGAGGTCAGCCAAAAATCTTTTGGAAGCGTGGTCCCTGTACCAGGAACGCTGCCAAGGAATTCGTCGAAGTCTGACGGCCGAGATCAATATTCTGGACAACAAGGTCAGAATATCCATTCACAGAGGTATTAACAACCCTTGGAGTAAACTCAGCCTTCTGCGGCACCTCCATCAGGCGACCGCCTAATAGTCTTCCATGCATACAGCTAGATGCTGTGCCATCATGGCCGAAGCCAGAGCCGGTCGCACAGCAGAGCCCGCGTTCAAGAATAGGGACTTCAAAAGTGCCTCTGTCTTTTTTTTTTTTTTCAGCGGAATCCTAGAGGGAAGGGGTACCTTCCATAGGAATAGTAGTCGCCTTGGTAAGGCGTGCAATTGGTGGATCCACCACGGGTGATCCCCATTTGTTTGGAAGCTCTCCTCAAAGGGATAGCGAACCTCAAAGCGTGTTGTCAGTGAGGAGGAATGCTGCAGGCGCTGCCACTCACAATAGGAGATGGTCAAAAGAAAATTCATTCTTGGGGGCCCTCAGAGATCCGCACACATACGCAGCAGGTCGAATTTCTTGATCCAGCTGCAACTCCGTGCGAATGCAAGCGACAATTGCCTTTTTATTTGGCAGCTGCTGGCCCCTGGTCCCCCTCATCTAGAATACTGTCACCACCTGAGGCCACATCCGGCTCAGAATTCTCCCCTGATAAAGAGGGGGAGGGGGCGCTTCCTGGGGAACCGCATAGCGGCGTCCTCACGGGGAAAACTCTCACCGTCCGCAGCAGGTTAAGAAAAGCCCCTTGATCTGTGCCACCTCAGCAGGTACAGCAGGGAGATCAGCCATAGTTGTCCCAGAAAAAAACACAGGGATGGAAGGGGCGCCCCCACACAGCCACACACCCACAGTATCAGAGGACAGCACCCCGCCACCACCAGCACCCGGAGGGAGCCCAGCTATACTTGCTGTTCCGCCGCCTTGTGCAGATCGTCAGAAGAGCTGCCCGTATCACCGCCGTTGCTGAGAGAAGGGAGAAGCTGCAGCCACGTGTAGATTCGCAGAGCATGCAGTCAAAATGGCCGCCATGAAACACTAGAGGCCGAACACACCTTTAGGAAACGTGCAGTACCGAAAATGGCTGCTCCGAGCGCTAGAGGGAAAGCCCCATAGTCTGAAAATGTCAGCGGCTACGGCAAAATGGCGGCCGATCGCCGCAAGGCGATCCGGACGAGAAGGCCGAAACGATCGCGGCGGTGCTGGGGGGGGGGGGGTGGGGGGTTTAGGGGGCAAGATGGAGAGCAGTTCCCACCAGTGGCTACCCCAGGACAATTGTGAAAACACAGGGTTGAGTGCCGGTCAAAAAAGGGGGGAAGGCAGGGCGCTCACTTACCAGTCCGACGCCACGGTAGACACCCAAAAGCAGACTTTCCGCCCCTGATGTGCGGTATGCTGCAGGCCCAAAGTCGCCCTGCCGAATCGCATCGGTAAAGGGAACCAACAGGGGAGTTCTATCCCGGGCCGCCCGCACGGAACGGGCAAGATGCGGCGGGTCCCCCATAGCAGGATCTGGCTTCGCATCATGTTGGCCAGGTCGGGGAAAGTACAGAGCTCCAGGACTCTCTATGCCCCGACCGGCTTCTTGATAGTAGATCATCTTGATTGCAGTAAAAAAATAAAGGCAAAAAGTAAAAAATGGTCATAATAGGACCGCAGTTCCCCTATAGCAGGGAAGCCAGGTCAACCCCTTGCGAACTAGGCATTGAAACTGGAGAGCTATACTGTGAGGGGGTTTGATGTAGGAAGAGAGGACGGCCCCCAGGGGAGGGGCCAGCTGATTCTTTTCCCTGCCTAGTTAACTCCTAGTGGGACGAACATAAAACCCCCAAAGTCAATGAAGAGCTGCGTCTGTCAGTGAACGTAAGGAGAAATTTATTTTCAAGATTACATGTTTTGAGTTACAGAGGAGGTCTTATGCTAGAATTATTATTCTCGCTAAAGCACGTGGTGATATCTCACATGTGTGATTTCAACACTGTCTCTTTAAAAAAAAAAAATGTGATCACTTTTATTACTATTACAAGGAATGTAAACATCCCTTCTAATAGGAATAGTGCATGACAGGTCCTCTTTATGGAGGGATCTGGGGGTCTAAGACCCCACCATCTCTCCTTCAGCCTGGAAAGACCGAGATCAAAAAAAAAAAAAAGAAGAAGAATGATCCTGGCCTTTCCAGCCACGCACACACAGCTTTGTTTACTAAGGCCGGCCCGGACGTCACAACGTCCGCCCGGGACTCCGAGGATCAAAGAGATGATTGGGGACCATCTGGTCACCAGTTATCTCTCTGATCAACCTCTGATGGTGACATATTCATTTTCCGGGTCACCAATCATACGGGCGAACCCGGAGAAGCACCTGAGGGTGTCGGGAAAGGGGGGCGTATTTGGGGAGTGCCACTATGATCATTCTTATGGTGCACAGAATCGCCGGCCAGAAAAGATAATATCTGAATGCCTGTAGCTGCAGGCATCATTCAGATATCCCCACTCAACATCCAGGACGTCATATGACGTCCTTGGGCTGGAGGTGGTTAGAGCGGGTGGCCGCTGCACCCTTAAACAACTGATGATTAATCAGCTGTCACCGGGTGGCACCACCCCTTAGTTATTTAAGAACTGTTGAGGGATGTCACCGAGTGGCACCGCCCCTTAGTGAATTGGCCTGGTTATGGTTCAAGAGGGGGGCTGGGCGCTTGCTTGTTCAAGCCCCCTCCACCTTTCCTGACCTGCTTGGCTGCATTCTTGGATAAGGGTCTGATTTGGATCTTGGCGTGGGAGTTCCCCTCAAAAGCCATAATCCCAATCTTAATTTTTCATTGCTGCCATTTTTTTTTCATTTTACATTCAGCTGTCAGCAGGCAACCCCGCTGACAGCTGATGACTCATCGGTTGTTCAAGACACCGGTGGTCGCCCATCCCTTAACAACTAGCTATATGCAGCCTGCGTTAAGGATGCTGGCTGCTGCCAGCGGTAAATTACCGCAGGCTTTCACTACCAAAATCAGCATGACTTCATAAAATAACGCATGCGGTATTTTAGTAGCGTTTATTGAATGCCAAAAACATTTTTGAAAAACCTAGCCAATGTTCGGTTCCAGTGGAGTAGCGGCACGACACAGCTAGCCAGTCAGCTTGAGCACAGACCCACCGATGCAGGATCTTCCTGATGTGCCAGGTTTATCCTACTCAAATGTGAGTTGTTCTCATATTATTTCTTTTAATAAATGTCATACAGTCTACACTTAGAAAACGCCTCTGTAGCTCTTCCTTCTTCATGTTTCTGGAGTGTGCTTCTGCTTCCCCGAAGAGGCTTGCCCTGAGTTATTTACCATTTACAGCACTTTTAGGACCCGTTCAGTGGATGGACTATTCTATATGATTTATGACATTTTTGCCCTTTGCTTATTTACAGGACTAATTTAGAGACTGATGGTTCCATGTAACAGCAATCACTACTGTGCAACAAACCTTACCCTTGTTTAGCAAGAACATAACATATATTACACCTTTTTTGATTGATCACACCCTTAAAAGGATATCTAAAGGTTCTCTTTAAAAAAAAAAAAAAAAAAGAACCGAAAAAACAAACAGGTTATACTTACCTCCTCTGTGTAAGGGTTTTGCACACAGTGGCCCCAATCCTCCTCTTCTGGGGTCCCTCAGCGGCGCTCCTGGCTCCTCCTCTTCGAGTGCCCCATTGGAGAAGAACTCTCCCTCAGGCACTCATGCGGGCACGCTCCCATGTCCTGCTGCTGCGTCCACAGACACAACTCGGCCCCATGACCCACCGCATTGAATTTGATTGACAGCAGTGGGAGCCAATGGCTGCGCTTCTATCAATCTATCCAATGAGGACCCAAGACACCAACTAGAGCTGGTGTGCTCCTCCCAGTTGCTGGAAAGATTGGGTTCAGGTAAGTAAAAGGGGGGATCCTGCATCACAGGAGGTTTTCACCTTAATGCATGAAGGCATTAAGGTGAAAAACCTTGAGGGTTTACAACCCCTTTAAGCAGAACTTCACTCTCTCAATCAACATGGGTTATTTTTTAATCTACATGCTGCTAGCATTAGTAAATAAATAAGAAAGTATATCATATTTACTTGTATTAAACTTTTTTCTATAGTTTTGCAGTTACTTCCTGGTTTCTTGCCTAGGCAAATGATGTCCTACCTCCCAGTAGTCTTCAGGAGGGAAAAAGGGATTTTCTGAGCCAAGCACACACTCCTGCATGTATGTTGAACTAAGGGCAGATGGACTCCAGGAAGTAGATGCTACATGAATCATCTGCCCTTACTCAAGATAGCCACGGCCAGAAAGGCTGGGGGAAGTTTTTCAATGAGATTTCTCAACAAAATGAGCAAAAATTCAGCAAAAACATTTGGGCTGAAATCAGACCTGTGCGCACCGGACCCCTGCTGGGAACCGCATCGCTATTCGGTGTGAACCCAGCCTTAGTGCTGCTTCACAGGCATGTTTAAGTGTTCCTGACCTGTATAATGTTGGGCACAGAATAAGTCTCAGAAGACTAAATTACTTGTAATCATATGATTTGGCAAAACTGTGTAGGCCTAAATACATAAACTGTGCCATAATGATCCCACCCCCACCGCTACACCACTTCCCAATCTAAGCAAATACCAAAACCAGATATCATGGCATATGGGTATAAAGTTTAAAAAAATACAAAAACAAAAAAACACTTTACCATCCCTGATTGAGCAAATCCTTTCATCTGTGTCTTACACACTTCCCCTCCCTGACACTGCAACTAACAGTGGAAGAGTTTCAGCAACAAAAGCAGTTCTATCAATGTTGAAAGCAGTGGGCAGGACTAAATGTGGCCAGAAGCTGATTGAGAAGCTATAGGCAACAACTCCAACTGGCAGAATTTCTAGGGGAATCATACAAGTAACTGCAGGCGTAAACTAAAGCTCTGGTATGCCTTAAAGTGGATGTCAATCCGATTTATGAAATTTGAGTTGGACACATCTGTCTGTAGTGTTTTGTTGTCTCTCTTCAAATAGCTATGTCCCCTAGCTGCCTCTTCTTCTGTAGCTCTGTTATCAGCTTGATCAGTTCTCACTCGTTCTGGGAGTCGGGGCATAGAAATTAGAGTCAGGGGAGGTTGCTTAAAATAGATTAGCAGGCTGCTAAACAATACACAGGCAACCTCTGCATGTGTGGAGAGGGGGTGTGTGACTTTCCTCCAATCAGATTTCTCACAGTCTCCAGGAATCATCTCCTCCTACATAGGAAGGAGGAAGTGAAAAATCTAACAGAATGTGCATTTTCTAAACAGTATATCAAAGTGAAGACAGAAGATATACATGTAATCCTTAAATAGGGAGATTTGTGTCATCTCTGTGCATCATCTGAGGCTGATCACTTTACTGGGTATATGGAGGGTTTACATCCACTTTAAACCACTTCAGCCCCGGAAGGATTTCCCCCTTTAGGACCAGAGCACTTTTTGTGATTCGGCACTGTGCCGCTTTAACTGACAATTGCGCGGTCGTGAGACGTTGTACCCAAACTAAATTTGTGTCCTTTTTCCCCCACAAATAAAGCTTTCTTTTGGTGGTATTTGATCACCTCTGCGTCATTTCTGATCACCACTATAAACAAAAAAAAGAGCGACAATTTTGCAAAAAAAAAAAAAAAATTTTTACTTTTTTCTAAAACACAAATCCAAAAAAAAAAATATTTTTTTTTTCAGCGGTTTTGGCTGATTTATATTCTTCCTCATATTTTTGGTAAAAAAGTTTTTACTAGTAATGGCAGCGATCTGAGATTTTTAGCGGTACTGCGATATTGCAGTGGACATGTTGGACCATTTTGACACTATTTTGGGACCTATGAGATTTTTACAGCGATCAGAAATTTAAATGTCCACTGATTACTGTATAAATGTCATTGGCAGTGAAGGGGTTAACCTGCAGGGCGTGTTAACCTAGGCGTGTTCTAACTGTGGGGGGGGCTGGGCTGTTATGGGCATACAAGATCTAACTGATCCCAGTGACAGGGATCAGTAGATCTCCTATGCCTGCACTGACAGAGCGGGGAACCGCCGTGTTTACATCGGCGGTTCCCCGTTCTTTTTGAGGAGGCCGCTCATCGCAGCTCGCCGGCGCACATCGGGTCCGCCCAAGCCGCGGGTACACTCCTCTGGATTTTGGAGGGTGTGTGCGCGCCCCCTAGCGGCCACTCTGCAAATCGCCATTTATGGCCATTCGCGGGACCTGTCAACACTGCGCGCAGTGTGGAAGGGGTTAAGGCTCCATACATACTAGCATTTTCTTTAAGCTCCTAGAAGCCATTATCATTTTGTTTCTGCTCCTAGCTTATGTGTCCATGCACACTACTTTAGGCTATTAGCATTTTTTGAGCTTCAGTGTCTAGGATCGAGGGGGAAAAATTTTATATATTTTTATAGATAGATAGATAGATAGATAGAATTTTGGGAGCGTTTTTCAAGCAGAAACAGTGCTAATAGCTTTTTTTTTTTCTTCCCTTTTACTGCAAAAGCGCTCGATGCTCCTAAAACACTATTACAAAAAGCTATTACCAGTGTTTTTTTTTTTTTGTTATCCAGTGAATTTTCCAACATAAAAAAACAAACAAAAAAAAAACACGCTAGTGTGCATGGAGCCTTAGTCTTTAGTCCTCTAAATATCTGAAAGAAGTCCATCTGGCGAAACAGAATGAGCATCATCAATTTCAAAACACAGGATAGAGCTATGAGGCATTTGTGTTACCCTGTATGCTGATCACTTTTGCTAAATGTTTTGAGCATTTTTATGGTGTCACAAAAGTTATTATATTTATCTACACTATTATTTTTACCAGTAGCTACTATAACAAGAAGAAGAAAAAATGAGGGAAACAAACCTGCTGTACATATTCCAAAGGCAAAGGTGTAGCTTGTGTAAAGTTTTCTAAACGAATGCCATGGATTGGATCATCCAAAATGACGCAACCGATATCAAACCACCTAAAACACAACATCGTATTTAAATCTGAATTGTACTTAATTTCAGTGCAAATAATGAGTAAACGAAGAAATACATAGAAGGGTAACAATTTAGTTCTGCAAGCAATCAGGGAATGTATCTTAAAACACACAGACAGAAAAGTAAATAAAAAGGAGGGGGGGGGGACACCTTTTCAAATCAATTCGGTTTCATTTCCTTGCTGAAAATGCAACTATGACCCAGGTTAATTACACACAAAGTGCTTTGTACATAGGTAGGTCTTCTGACGTTGCCATTCATAAGAATGGGAAATTCACTTAAGAGGAGCCTGTCAGGACTGGGCTCAACCCTCCTTCTCAAAGCAGTCTGCTCAGCTGTCAATTGCCAGTACTCAGCTTCCACAGTTACTCACCCGATATTCATCACCTGCTAGTCAAGCCAGCTCTGCTATTTAAACTGCTTGGATCAAATCTCCTATGCCTTCGTCTTGGTCAACAAATCTTTAAGACTTTGCCTGTTTGACTTCTCTTCTGGTTCCTGGATTAAATACTTTGCCCGACTGACTTCCCTTCTGGCTCCTGATCCTGTATGCTGTTTGACCACACTGATCTCTGGATTCCTGTTCACTGGCTTGTTCCGACTACCTGCTCTGGTTACCAAACCCTGGCTATGTTTTGACTACCTTTGTTCTGTTTGCACTATTTTACCATTTTATCAAAAGTGTGATTTTTTTTTTTTACTGCACTTCTGTCTCAGTCTGATTCATGGTTCCTGACAGAGACATAGTGATGAATGTACAGGTGACAGCATGGGATTCCCTACAAAGATGAATTGATCATTGCTTAAACTAGGACCAGAACACTTGAAAACAAGTCTGTCAAACCTGGGATAAATCTTCTCACAGAGAAAGTATTTCTTGTCTGAAACATTCTCTATATGACTTTCGGTTTGAAACAGCAAACCACATTCTACAAGCTGTGATTCAGCATCTCTGACTAATTCTTACTTGTCAGGCAGCAGCTCTGCAATGAAGTTTTCTACTGACACAGCAGGTTGCTTCTCATGGATCACACCACTCCTGCGTAATCCGTCTATTCTTTCCTGGGCTCCCTGAAAATAAATTGGAAGAAAAAGTGTAGGCTGTCAAACTACACACCCCAAGTGACAACAACCAGCAATAACAAGACACGAGCAAAAAGCAGAATATAGATTACACCGTTGGCTGCTCTATAGAAAATTAAACATTACCAGCTCTAAGTTATATCCGCAAAGCAACTTTCAGAATGCATTAATAAAATCGCTCAGCATACAAAATTTTGTATGGATTAGTGAAAGGCTTTTTGGTTCCTTTAAAGTGTATATTACCCTAACATTTTACATTTGTGATAGCTGTCTGTTTTATGTACTTGTATGAGAACACATGCTGTTCTCTTTGCATTGCTACCTTTGTGTGAAATCCATGGTTATCCTGCCAGTCCTCCGGCTTTCTTATTTCTGACTGACCATACCGGGCATGGAAACACATCCAATTTAGAATAGTTAGGTTGCTTCTCTGTTTAGCACAGGGTGTCTGTACTCCAGTGGTCAGACTTGCGCGGCGTGTGTTTTACAAGGTAAGGGTTCACATATATACGTGAAGTCCACCTCAACTGTACCTGGTTATACTGATAGATCACTTCAGGCTGGCCCCTTTTGCAGGTATAGCTATGTAAAACATGAAAAATAAGTGCCTATACTGTTTAAAATCCAGTAATATACTGTCTCACCCTGCTCTTCACATGCTCAGTTCTCCCATTTTAGGCACTGCTGAGTTTGTAGAGCCTGATCTGCAGATAGCCTTAAAGTGGATGTAAACCCTCTCCTATACCCAGTGAAGTGAACAGCCTCAGATGATACACAGATGAAACAAATCTCCCTACATGTGTTTTATATGCATGTCTGCTGTCATTAGCTTTCTACATTCTTTAGAAAGTGCACATAATGTTAGAAAATTTTTCTTCCTGTTTCAGCAGTGGGAGGGGGGGGGGTCTGGGCATACACTGTGTGAGAGCTGATTGGATAAAAGGCACACACCCCCTTCACATAGGCAGAGGAATGAAGAATCTTGCAGAGCTGTGCTGTGAATAGACAAGCTCTCTGCTTATCTGTCTCTAAGTTCCCTGCCCAAGACAAATTTACAGCTGCTTTTATCTCCTTTGTCAGAGAGCTTGTCAAAAGTCATCATGCTGATAACAGAGAAAAGGAGCAGGAGAAAAGGAGCAGCAGAAAGACATGGGACTTACGGCTTTGGACAGAGATAAGTAAACACTGCAGATATATGTGCCCAGGTCAGATTTCATGAGTTTGCATCCACTCTAAAGCAGAATTAAACCCTCCTATTCTTTACAGCCAAGGACGCTGCTTCTGTTTGAGCTGCAACTGCCATAGTGCTGCACATGTGGTCATTTTGGTTTGACAGTTTGGTTGAGGACACAAGCAAATGTGACAGTTAAAGAAAATTACTTCTGCGCTACTATGACGAGGGATTTGCGATAGGTGGTAGCTGCTTAACACTAACGAGTGAACCCACACCCACATAAAAAGAAAAAAGTTTAGCAGTGAAGCACTATCTATATCCTGATATTGATCCGTAATCCTGGCACTGAAATGCTGCTATTTGGAATATATGGCAGCTAGTTGGTTTTAAACAAAGTGAATAGTGCTAAAACTTAAATGTAATATAACATGTGACTACACAGGGAAGAATTAGAGCTCCTGTCTGGGTTTTATTGCAGTCCAGGGCTCAGTTAAAAACCTCTTTCCTCATCTCTTGTACTGACGAGAAGCTTTTCACTGGATGGGGAGTGAATGAAACCGCAAAAGAGAGACAGTAGCAAAAATTGTATCTAAAGTTAAAAAGGGGGAAGGCTAGAACCCTGACAGCTTTTTACTGTGGTCGGTTTTCCTGCTGCAGATGTTCCCTGACTTTCCATCTGGTAAAATGCAGTACCCAGAAAACAGCTAAGGGGAAATCCCTATATTAGTGCCTCAATCTGAAATAAATCCTGATAGAGGTTCTAACCTTTCCCCACTACACAATAACTAAAAAGAGCACACAAACTGCTACTTTTACAGTATCCAGTGTAGAAGGTGTATTACGCATTTTTAATACAGTGTCAAGAAAGAGAAGAACAAATGTATAGAATAAAGCTATTCCTGTATCAGCAGACCAATACAAGCAGCAAACAACGATGTGAGAAAGTAAAGTAATTCATAGTAAAGCAGACCCAGACAACCTTATTGGCCAGACAGTATGAGACAAGCCAGTTTTGAAGCATACGGCACTTTTTAGGACATTTACTACAGATTGTTCTTTTGCCTAGAGACACGAGCAAATATTCCCCACCACACTGTAGCTAACATGGTTGGAAAGGGGCTGCCATATTACTGAAGGCACAAACTATCGGGCAACAGTTTCTGTTCCTAGACCTAAAGATGTTGATGCAGGCTTAGTGAGGGTAGGCTTCCATGATGTAAAATGCACCTGTGTGGGTACAAAGGGTTTGGTTACAAATTAATTTCCCATATAAAATTGTGCTTATTAAACCTGCAGCTGAACATTCTTGGGTAGTATTGACAAAATACAAAGCCCTGCTGAGGCTTGCAACAAACTAGCAAGGGTACCTATGCAAAAAAGAAAAATGCACAACACTAAAGCATACTGTAAATGGGAATAGTTTTATCTACCAATAAATTTGTCATTTAGCCATGACACTCTTAGGCCCTGACAAATTTACACTAGCATTTGGGGGTTGGGAGTTGAGCTGTGATTTTACCGCCTAAACAGCAATATCTCCCTTAATTAGAAGCAGGCAAGCATAAGACAGAGATGGTTCTGGGTGCAGGGGGCACCAAGATATGAGTGATCTAAAAAAATTTGAGCACCGTTTCACAAAGGTGAGATGCTGGAACCCTGCGAATGCACTGTGGGTTCCCACATCGCACCTGACACAAAACGGCAGTTCACACTGCACTATGCAAACTGAAGGAAGGTGTCAATACATGGTTAACGACACCCCCTTTTCAGCTTGCATATCGCAGTGCAATATGCAAACTCACAAAGGAATCGGATTGCATGGGTATGAACACACATGCAATCCGATTCTGGTGTGGACTAAGGGTCCTGTACGAGTTTGGTCCGAATGCAATGCGATATCAGCCATACAATCTGTATGGCTGAAATCGCATTGCACGGACATCGCGTGTGATTTGCACTGCAGTGCGGTGTGAATCATATGCGATCTTGCAGAGCGCACTGGTGTGAACCAGGGCTCAAAGTCAAGACACATCCGTTTTATAATTCTGCAATAACTTTCAGCCCTGCTTTACATAGATTTAACTTTGTATATATTTATAGTGTGTGTATGCAGACTGAAATAAATAGATCTAGTACTTACCTTTAATCCAGCAGCATATCCAACAGGCTGTGGTGCAATATTTGACTGTCCATCTTCCCCTGTTACAAGAGCCATTCCAAACACCTCCTGAAAAGCATCACGAACAGCTGCAACCTTCACCTCTTTGTTAGATGTCACTATTAGGTCAAGCTCTCCTCCAGATCCTACACAAAAATGGAAGCGTTAAAAATAAGCTGATAGAAGACACACAGGTTATACTACGTGTCAGCAACAACCACAATGCTATTCTCTTATAGTCACACAGGGGGAAAAAAAATAGCAAACGAGCAGCCAGTGTTGAATTCCCCTCAACAGATGGCCTTTGAGTAAGTAACAAGACAGTAAAGAACAGTCCATCTCCCCAACATGGCATCTGTTCCCATAGAAATCAATTCGATTCAAGCAGGTGAGGAATAAAAGTTTAAATCGGATTGTCCCCTTCTACCTGT
>BLSH010334763.1:99835-109867 GCA_018402905.1 Glandirana rugosa | reverse complement strand
TAGAGACGTGTTTTTGCCACCCTTAAGCTCCATTAGGCAGGAGATGAGGGCGTTTTACATGCCGCAGTCACTATGCATTCAGCATAATAAGGAGTTTCCCCCATAACAGATTTTTTAGTGTCACTCTTTCTGGCCAGCCTATAACCCTGATGTAATGGTGGAGTTATTGACTGGCTGCTCTGCTGTGAGTAAGTTAGGGTCAGGGGCGCAAATTACTTGTCTTACCCCTGGCGCTGACAACCCCACACTACGCTATAAAAAAACTGGCTCCTAACTTTTTTAGCCGGCTCCTAGATTCAAGGCAAATTTGTCAAGCCCTGATGTAGAAGAATATATATCGGCCTAAACTGATGAATAAATGTGATCTATTTGTGGGAAAAAAGAACGTCAATTTTGTTTGGGTTCAACGTCGCACGACCGCGCATTTGTCAATTAAAAGGGACGCAGTACCGAATCACAAAAAGTGCTCTGGTCAGGAAGGGGGCAAATCATTCCAGGGCTGAAGTGGTTAAAACAGCCAAACATATATATATATTAGATTCATACACATACATATACTTTTTTTTTTTTAATTAACTTTGAGTTAAAAAAGTAAGACAACAGTAAAGTTAGCCCAATTTTTTCCCTTATTGTGAAAGATAATGTTAAGCCGAGAAAATTGATACCCAACATGTCATGATTCAAAATTGCACCCACTTGTGGAATGGCGACAAACTTTGGCACTTAAAAATCTCCATTGGTGACGTTTAAAAATTTCTATAGGTTACCAGTTTTGAGTTACAGAGGAGGTCTAGTGCCAAATTATTGCTCTCACTCTAGCAACTGTGGCGATACCTCACATGTGGTTTGAACAGTTTTCACATGTGGGTACGAGTTACATATGCGTTTGCTTCTGCACGCGAGCTCAGCGGGACGGGGCGCTTTAAATTTTTCTTATTTATTTTACTTTTTATTTTTAAAACATTTTGTAATAGAAAAAAGCATTACAGGACCTCAAATATGAGATCTGGGGTCAAAAAGAGCTCAGCTCTCATATTTACACTAAAATGCAATAAAAAAAAATGAATGTCATTTGAAAAAAAAAAAAAATATTTCCCCTTTAAGAGCATTGGGCGTAAGTGACGTTTGACATCACTTCCGCCCTGCAATGCTATGGGGGTCATCTTCCCCTCAGTCGGCATCCAACCAGGCACTGAGAAAGAAGGATCGGATTGTCTCTGCCGCTACCGACGGCTCCGGTAAGCGGTGGAGACGACCGGAGTGAGGCCCCTCTCCCGCCCCCAATAAAAGTGATATCGCGGAGAATCCGCTACAGAGACCACTTTCATCTGAAAGCTAACCGCCCGCCCATTAAGCCCGGTTCACACTGGTGTGATGCGAGAATCCAATGTGGGTTTCCGCATCTCACCAGACTCGCATGGCCATTCACACTGCCATATGCAAACTGAGGGGAGTGTCAACACAACATTAACAACAGCCCCATTTCAGTTCACATATTGCACTTCGAGCTGACAGTTCACACCCATGTGATCCGATTCTGGTTAGACACAAAAAAAAGGGTCTTGTGCGAGTTTGGTCCAAATGTGATGCGATTTCAGCCATACTATCTGTAAGGCTGAAATCGCATCACACAGACATTGCATGTGAGGTGAAAAGCAATGCGCTGCAAATCACATGTGATGTCTGTCATCGCACTAGCGTGAACCGGCACTTAAAATGATATGGGGGTTATGGCAGCTATCTGCTGCCATAACAACAGTATTCAATGGCAAAGTACCGCTATATAATGATGGTGGGCGGTCATGAAGTGGTTGGAACTACATTTTACAGAAAGAAAGAGAAAGAACCAGGTATATATAAATAAAAATCTTATCCAGGTGTGAAGCATGATATTTTACAATATACATATTAAGTTAAAAAAACACCTTAAGCTTCATTATCAATGTCCCTGAAACAACGATTGTCTATGCTGCCCCATAGTAACCAAATAAATTTAGTAATGATAGAAAATAACATTGGTTATGTAGCTCATGTAACAGCACAATGGATGAATATAATAGTGTTATTTCATGCACTCTGATAAAAGGTGGCATGGTCTAAAATAAGCCACATTTATATTTCAGTGATAGGAAACCACACATTCATAGCAAATAATAATCAGAATTAACACAGGAGCCTGTTACTTGGAAGAAGAAAGGAAGAAACGTGAAAGAACACAACCTGTGACAGGGGGTGTAGAATATGTTGGCATCAAGGGTGTTTGTGGTGCTCGTCCAGCATGACCCTTTGTGATATCGTAGGTAGAAGACATTGAAAATCCCGTGACAGGAGGACCCATAGGTGGTGGTGCCGCTAAGCCTGGTGCCGGGGTAGAGCTGAGAGGAGGTGGTGGAAAAGAAACAGGAGAGGAGAATGATGGCAAAGGACTGCTGAACACTGCAGGTGCAGACGTGTGAAGAGGAGGGGATAGTACCCCTGGGGCAGGAGGTGGACTTGCAAATGGCAGAGGAGCAGAGGTTCTCATGGGAGGAACAGATGGTGGAAGAGGAGAAGAGAAGGTAGGAGGAGCAAAAGAATGAGAAGGTGGAAAGGATGGACCAGCCAAAGGACTCGATAAAACTGGAAATGAAGAACAGAAACAAATAGTTATTTTCAACACATTTGTAGTTCACACTTTTGTACACTAAGAAAATATGCATGCAATAGGACAATCCCCTCCCTCTCTCCTACTCTATCAGCCACTTATTGTAACTTGTTTTCCTAAATCCAGCTGTAAATCAAATGATAAAAAAGAAAAATGGGACAGGACTGGGAGGGCCCACATTGTTCCATGCAGTGATGTGGTCTGCCCCTTATGTATGACATATATGTCTGGAAAAAGCCTATGACCTCTAAGCCAAGCAGCTTGCAAAGATAAAGCAGAGAGGTCAAAGATTCCCAGTCCAGTTGCTTTGCCTACACAGCCACTTCTGGAAAAAGTCACAAGACACAAAGGTTTGCAATTATAAATGCATGCACCATTTTTAATTTGCAATTTCCAAGAGTTTTGGTGAAAAAAAAAAAAGTTCCATTTTAGAGCCCAACTCCAACTTTGGACACAGCTGGAAAAGTTAGAGCCTCAGTCAGATGGCCATCTGTGTCTGTACAGCAGCAATTTCTCCATCACTATCTGTCCTCAGGGGCATTAAAATACATGTAAAACACTTTCTGCAGCAGCCATGTTTTTCCAGCCACTGTCTTGGAGCTCTAGGCTATACTCTCTTATCCCCAGATACAGGAGCAGTCAGAGTAATCAATTACATTTCCAATTAACAAATCCTACCTGGTTGAATTGGGGTGGCCACAGGTGTAACAATACCAATCGATGTCCCCAAGGTACTGGGAGGTGGGGTACCTGGAGGTGTTGTCTCAATGCCACTCTCTTCCATCATTTTTTGTGACGAGGCACTGAGAAAAAAAAAATAGTAATAATGGTTTGTACAGCATACAAAATTATATACAAGCGATAGTCTAATGTAAACTACAGTATAGCTGTAAATAAATTAGCCTCTATTATGGACAAAACAACTGAAATCATAGGAGAACAAGAAGCAGCAGCTAACATTCCGGTTAAGGAGATGGCAGGTTTCATTAATATCAGATACTTTTACGGTACTGGATTAGGGCCTTAAAATAAATCTGAGACATTTTTCATATGGACTCTGGATGTAGTAGAGCAGGGCTTAATCCCCAGGTTGCCATGGCGACCAGAAACTGCGTCCTGGAGAGCAGCAGCCAATACTTCTCTCCCCTCACTATCTTAAAATACAGTATCTCCCATACAGTGAAGAGCCGTTCAGCTGACAGCTGTTAGGCCTCATGCACACAGGATGTTATAAAAAGGACAGTGCTACAAATGCGTGTTTTGACATTAACATTTTGCCGCGTTTGACATTTGTCCATTAAAAACACTACCTATAATGTAAAAACTTCAAACACGGTCAGCCGCATTGTTGACATCTTTCGAGCTCGTTTTTACTGCTCCTGGAAGCACCGGCTGTCGTTTTTTCCTACTGCTCCTAAACGCTTATGCCTCCAAACGCCTCTGACAGTTTATGTGTGCATGAACACATAGGCCAGTGGTTCCCAACTCCTGTCCTCGGGACCCACTAACAGGCCAGGTTTGCAGGATAACTCAAACACATCACAGGTGATATCATTTGCTGCTCAGTGATTGCAGCATTCTAGTCTGCATCTCCCCAAGGTAATACTTAAAATCTGGCCTGTTGGTGGGTCCTGAGGACAGGAGTTGAGAACCAATGACATAGGCGAACATGGAGGGGCTTTTAGAGGCACTTTAAAAAAAATGTCAAACGCCCCTAACAGCAGCTGTAAAAACGTCCTGTGTGCATGAGGCCTTAAAGATAAACAAAAATCCAGGCAGTCTACCAAGTTCTCGCAACATCACAATAAGTAGAAACAATGTACCTCTTGATTCTTTTATCAAAGGAACAAACTCCAGTCTGTAGATGAGGTCAGTTTAACCACTTAAAGACTAAGAATGCTTTCAGACTGGGGCAGGCGGGTAGTAGCGGGGATTTACCGCTGTTATAGCGGCGCTGCTATGCAGGCGGGTGCGCGGCACTTTTAACCTCTCACAAGGGGTTAAAACAGGGTTAAAAGTGCCAGCGCGCCGCGCTACCGAGGCGGTGTGCAGCCACTTCGGAAGCGCTGCCCATTGTTTTCAATGGGCAGGGGCGGTGGAGGAGCAGTATATTACCGCTCACCGCACTGTCGCAAATATGCTGCTTGCAGGACTTTTTGTAACGTCCTGCAAGCACACTGCCCCAGTGTGAAAGCACTCCGGCTTTCACATTGGGGTGGATTGGGCTGGATTTTTGAGGCGCTTTACAGGCGGGCGCTATTTTTAGCTAAATAGCGCCTTTAAAGCACCTCAGTGTGAAAGGGGCCTAAGCCTTTTCTGACATTTGTTGCTTACAAGTAAAAAATTATTATTTTCTGCTAGAAAATTACTTAGAACCCCCAAACATATGTTTTTCTAGCAGAGACGCAAGAGAACAAAATGGCAGTTGCTGCAATATTTTATGTCACACAGTATTTTTGCAGCAGTCTTTTCAAATGCAATTTTTTGGGGAAAAATGCACTTTAATGAATTAAAAAAAAAAAAAAAAAACTAAACAGCAACGTTATCCCATTTTTTTTTTTTTTTTGTATAATGTGAAAGATGATTTTACACCACGAGAATCTCTATGCTAAGCAACAAAATCATGATTCTCGTTTTAGCCAGAATCGTTCAGCTCTACTATGTGCTGTGAGGTGGAGGAGGGGAGATGAGGCAGCAGCAGGATATGCTTTAGAACAGTCTATGTACTCTGATAAAGCCCTGTGTACCATCAACAATTTCCACCCTTTATGTGTAGCTGGGCTCCAGTATTTCATGGTGACCGGAAACCCACCAGAGCAATGAAAAGTCACCGTGGGGGACACACGTAGGCAGGAAGTGACTGCAAAGAGGCAGCAGGAGATCAGCAGCACTGGAATACTTCTTTCATCCTTTTTTTGTATTTTATTTAAAGTGTCACTAAGGCTTCATTTAGATGTGAAGTTGGTTGGTAAAAATGTGCAGTAGAGACATGTTTTTGCCACCTACCAACAGCCACCCTTAAGCTCCATTAGGCAGCAGATGAGGGTGTTTAACATGTCGCAGTCACAATGCATTAGGCATAATAAGGAGATTCCTCCCATAACAGGTTTTTAGTGTCACTCTTACTGGCAAGCCTATAACCCTGATGTAACAGTGTTACGTTGGAGTGATTGACTGGCTGCTCTGCTGTGAGCAGGTTAGGGGGGGGTGCAAATTACTTGCCTTACCCCGGGCGCTAACAACTCACAATACACTGAAAAAAACTGACTCCTAACTTTTTTAGCTGGCTCCTAGATTCAAGGCAAATTTGTCAAGCCCTGTAGTAGAGCATATAGTGCAGCCTCTCTTAAACTTTTCAACACCAGTTCTCAGATCTCAGGGAACCCCTGCTAAAAATTAAAAATCTACAACTCCTGATACATTAGTGTGATGGTCAATGGGAAGAATGCTCCTTACACTTGTGGTCATTGGGAAGAATTACCCCCCTTACAGATAGCTAAAAAGATCAATGGTATCATTGGGAATTTATCTGAGAGGTACAAATTGACCATTGCTCAAGGAACCCCTAGCAACCTCTGGAGGAACCCTAGGGTTCCATGGAACTCTGTATGAGAAACCCTGATCTAGTGCTTCTATTATTGGACCACAGAGGGTAAAACCATCCCTTGCTATGAATGTTGGTCTTCATATGAACACACCGTATCAGTCGCTGCATAGGTGGGGGCAAAAAGTTTCTGCCATATTCCCCTTTTAGGCCTCATGCACACATGACGTTTGACTGTTTTTAGCTGCAGACATTCTTTTGTACAGTCAATAAACCCTCCATCATGTTATCCTATGTGTTCATGCACACACAGGCTGTTATCAACTGTTTTTAGCAGTGACGTTTTTGAACTGTAAAAAAAACCCAAGACCGGCGGGTTCTGAGAGATGCTTTTCAGCTGTAAAAACGTTCAAACGCTTAAAAACGTGGCTAAACGCCAATGCCCAGCGTTTTTGGATGTTTTAGATCAATTGAGGAAAAAAAAAAAAAAGCTGGCCCTTTAAAAATGCAAAAAGACGCCAGTAATATAGCGCTAATAACAGCTGGAAAAAAAATCACTGATAAGCTAATGACGTTTTTAGGACACTTTTCAACGTCCTGTGTGCATGAAGCCTAATACTCGACCTGCGCAAGTTTTTTAGGTTATTGTTCATACATTACCCTTCACCAATGTAAATTGCTCATTCACACCATGAACACTGAGCCACACTGACCTGCATAGCATTGATCAAAGGAAGGGCACATGTTTATTGTTTTCTATGTACCCCGTTCACCTCATTCAAATGCATGCCATGTGACAACTGGTGCAACACCAGGGAGCAATGGATGTGACCTTTGTCCCCTTTGGCCTGTAGGCTGGAAGGACCCTTGTAGGCATGCACGCCTCCAAACATACTGCCGGTGTTTACTAAAGGAGCGCCTAGCAGAACCTACTGCCTACTTTGGCTCCTCAGATGGATCTCCTCACCCCTGAGCAAGCCAATCACCATACAGGTAGCCTCCGCGGGAAAGGTAGGGGGTAAGGAGAACCGAAGCTTGCAAATTAGGAAGAGAGGGTGTAGCTTTTAGCTACCTGCAAACATCCTCCCCTACCCTCTCCCCCCACTTTTGGCACAAGACCACCTGGCCTGCTAAAGCCAGAGTGGGTCTGGAGGGGCATTCTCAGGCGTCTGCTAGGAAAGAAAACATAAAAACAACAAACAGGAGTGGCTGTGCATGTGCCTGCCGGAGTGCAGGAAACACAAGGGCTGAAGGGCAGTAGTGGGTGGGGAGCTTTTAACTTCTTCTGTGCTGGCGTTTCCTCTAGGAGTAGGAGCCTCTCTCATGTATACCAATCCTGGAGGATGACTTGGGGGAAGAAAAAAAAAATCACTTTAATAAACCTTAAAGCGGTTGTAAAAGCCCCCCCATTTATTTATTTTTGAAATAAAAGACATGGTATACCTACCTGTTCTATGCAATGGTATTGCAAAGAGCCTAAACTTCCTCTTCTGGGGTCCCCTGCTGGCATTCTAGGCTGCTCATCTTCTGCATGCTCCACAACAAAACTGTGCTGAGAGTGCATACCCTGCGTGCTCCCAGCACAGTCACTGGTGGGGACCAGAAAGCTCCCAGTGCATATTTGCAGAAAGCTGCAGATCGATCATGTGACCGCTGTGACAGCTAAAAACGTCAGTCACATGACCTGAATGCCTGTTTCCGTCTCCCAGCATCTAGAAGTTCTTAAAGGGCCAACGGGCGTGGTGGGAAGGGGTTAAAGTGGCTATTACATTTTTGGTTTTGGGTTTAATATCACTTTAGTGGCCCTATATTTCATGTGCTATGTCCTACTGCGTTTTTATGCTTCCTCTGTGAACTCGTGAACCTCTTTTCTCCTTCGCTTCCATTTGCTGGGAAGTGAACTAACAGTGATTGTAAGTTACAGTCATGTGCTCTAGGCACACTACACATACCATTGTCCAGCTCGGGAGGGAGCAACAGAGGGTGGCAACCGTTCATACAGAGGACCATGGAGAATGGTGGCGCGCAGGTGTCAAACTGGTGGCCCTCCAGCTGTTGCAGAACTACAATTCTCATGAGGCATTGTAAGGCTGATAGTTACAAGCATGATTCCCTCAGGCAGAGGCATGATGGGACTTGTAGTTCTGCAACAGCTGGATGGCCGCCAGTTTGACACCCCTAGGAAGTCAGATGTCAGCAGTAAATTAAAAAAAAGACTTTAGAGATTACAAGGAGGCTGAGAGCAGAAACTAGAACTCTAAAACTAAAATTTAGTGTCACTTTAATCTGGTGGTGTGTGTGTGTGTGGGTGGGTGTGTGGGTGGGTGGGTGGGTGGGTGGGGGGTGCGTGCCTGCAATCAGCACCTAGCTTGACAAAATTTGATAAAAAAAAAAAATAAAAAAAATCAACTGAGCCAGATTGAATATCATTGGCCAAACAGCGACTAGGTCCTATTACATGCAGTCACAGTTTATCGATGATATTGTATTACTCCGGCCACAGGCCACCTGAACACAATGCCTGGCAGTGGAGATCCACACGGTTATCATGGATGACGGAACTGGCTGATCTGGTCTCTTTCAGCCTCAGGGTGGAACGACAGAAAATCAGGCCATGAATGGCTAGCGTAAAATATATGTTCATCTTTCTCACCATGAAAATGTTACACCCATATTTAGAATATAACATAAAACACGATCAATCTGCAGAACATCCGCCCCAACCCCCATAATCTGAGGGTTCTTCTCCTCACCAGCCCGTCACATTTGGATTAGCCACCATGGTGAAGGGCCTTTGTAGTTCTCAATGGATGCCTCCCTTGATATTTCCTCCATCCCTGTAACTAAGACTTTGTATCTGGAGGAAGAGTCTGCAAGAGGCAGAGCATTGCACCCACAAATGCGATAAAATAATAAATGCACATTGAACTGGGATGAGCAAACATCATCTGAATGCAAGGCACGTGCATTTTTCCTTGACTCTTGGTGTACCTTGTGTATTTCTTCCAGATCTGTGCAGCAATTCAGTGTGAGACTTTGCTGCCTCTGTACGGAAGATTGCTGTAATAGAGACCACTCACTGCAGCTCTCTCCTTGTGCACGGTGACTGGTCCTGTATCCGCCCCCTCCTGTAGTTCTCTGCAAGCAGCCTGTAGTGGGTGGAGCCTGCTGGGCCCCTCCCACAGCTCTGCTCTAGCTATGTGAAGCCCAGTGATGATGTCACTGCCACTTTTACAAAGTCATATCTGGGCTTGGTGCACACAAAATTGATTTCTAGCCTTTGTGACTAGTGAGGAACATACTTGAATAAGAATTTTTGTGCCTGGAGTTCACATTTACCTAATCAATATGGGTGCATTTATTATTATTATTGCAAACGGACAACACTGCTAACGCTGTACAGATCTCAGTAGTACATTAGATGAGGGATCTCCAAACTGCGGCCCGAGGGCCATTTGTGGCCCTTTGCTAGCCTTTATCCGGCCCTTGAGGCAGTATTCCTCCCACTGATACCAATGACGGGGCACTATTCCTCCCACTGATACCAATGACGGGGTACTATTCTTCCCACTGATACCAATGACGGGGCACTATTCCTCCCACTGACACCAATGATGGGCACTATTCCTCCCACTGACACCAATGATGGGCACTATTCCTCCCGCAGTAACCAAAGTCACCCTCCTGATCACGGGGCAGTAACCAAAGTCACCCTCCTGATCACGGGGCAGTAACCATAGTCACCCCCCTTGTCACGGGGTAATAACCACAGTCGCCCTCCTTATCACGGGTAGTAACCACAGTCACCCTCCTTATCACGGGTAGTAACCACAGTCACCCTCCT
>BLSH010334763.1:74308-98959 GCA_018402905.1 Glandirana rugosa | reverse complement strand
CACTGATACCAATGATGGGGAACTATTCCTCCCACTGATACCAATGATGGGGAACTATTCCTCCCACTGATACCAATGATGGGGAACTATTCCTCCCACTGAAACCAATGATGGGGAACTATTCCTCCCACTGACACCAATGATGGGGAACTATTCCTCCCACTGACACCAATGATGGGGAACTATTCCTCCCACTGACACCAATGATGGGGAACTATTCCTCCCACTGACACCAATGATGAGGCACTATTCCTCCCACTGACACCAACAAGGGGGTACTATTTCTTCCACTGATACCAATCATTGGATACTATTCCTACTATTGATAGGAGCATTACTCCACCTCCTACTGACCACCAACCCAGAGGCCATATTTATTCTGACAGATGCTGGGCCCAGGACATGTTCTGACCCTGCTGGCCACAATCCGGCCCTCCTAAAATCCGAAAGACAATAAAGGGGCCCTTCGTCTGAAAAGTTTGGAGACCCCTGCATTAGATCAGTGCATGCGATCTCTAGTCCCCTACAGAGTTGTGTTGCTGCATCTAATCCCCCCTGACTTCCTGTCCCACTGACCACAGGGACACAATGGTCATTAACAGCTGAAGGGTTACAACCTCCAGCCACTTATCACCGCTGTCCCTGTTGCAGTTTTCAGCTGACTTCCTGTGTGGGTGACAACATGTTGTGGATATGTCCCCGGCGGCAGTGCATGTGCCCTTCCTCTCTGTATATAGAAGATGGAATGCATGGTGTGATCCTCCATGTCGGTGCTGTGCAGTGTGTGGAATGTGTAGCTGGAGGAGAGATGAGTGACACGCCTGCCTGCAGTCTCTCCTCAGTCACAGAGCATGCACTCACCTGCACAATGTCCGTCTAGTAAGGAACAGAGGCTGGGGCCCTCTCACTAACTCCGCTCCCCGCACACACAGGCCGGCATGTAATATGTCCGCCGCCGATTTGCTGCTGACGGTAGCGCTGCCACGTAACCCGGACTGGGCGGGGAGAGAGCTGGACCGGGCCGGGGGGCGGGGTTACTACAGGCAAGGATTCCCCCAGAGCCATCATTGGAAGGCGGTCCGGAAGATGATGGGCGGGGCTGGAGAGAAAGCGCTGGTTGCTGGGAGCTGGGTGTACACAGGCTGCCTGAGGAGGGGCCAGGAGGCGGGAAAGAAGAGCGCTCATTCTTTTTTACTTCCGCTTCTTAAAAACTTCTCAGAGAAAAGCTGCGGAGCGGCCGGAGAGAGAGAGAGCAGGAGGCACACAAGAGCTGTCCCGGAGCTGTGGAGACCTGGCTGCTGTGTATGGCGAATGGCAGATATTCGTCCCTGGAATTCTAGAAAGACTCCTTCATATTTGTGTGATTATTGTCTGAACTTTACCATACCAGCTTGATAAAAAGTAATATTCTTTAACCACTTCAGGCCCGTAAGGTTTTGAGCACTTTTTGCGATTCGGCACTGTGTTGCTTTAACTGACAATTGTGCGGTCGTGCGACGTTGTACCCAAACAAAATTGACTTCCTTTTTTTCCAACAAATAGAGCTTTCTTTTGGTGGTATTTGATCACCTCTGCGGTTTTTATTTTTTTTTGCTATAAACAAAAAAAGAACAATTATTTTTTAAAAAAATATTTTTTACTTTTTGCTATAATACATGTCCAAAAAAAGAAATGTCTTTATCAGTTTAGACCAATATCTATTCTGCATATATTAACACTAAGGGGCCTATCAAGGGGTTAACTGTGTTCACTCACAGTGTTCTAACTGTATGGGGGATGGGCTGCCTGGGGAAACACACAGATCCGTCTTCCTGCATAGCAGAAACACAGGATCTGTGTGATCTCCCTGGTCAGAACGGAGATCTGCCTTGTTTACACAGGCAGATCCCCGTTCTGTCACTGTGGGAAGATATCACGGGTGGCCGGCCTATATCGAGTACGTACAGCTATGGCGATTCACGGAGAACGAGCCGACCTGCAGCAGTAAAATGACGCAGGTTAACCACTTGCCTCCCAGGCCAATTCTGACACTTCTCTCGTACATGTAAAAAACATTTATTTATTTTTTTGCTAGAAAATTTCTCAGGACCTCCAAACATATATGTTTTTTTAGCAGAGACCCTAGAGAATAATATGGCGGTCGTTGCAACTTTTTATGTCACGTGGTATTTGTGCAGAATATTTTCAAATGCAATTTTTTTCTTGGAAAAAAAACACTTTCATAAATTAACTTCCTCCCGCCCGCGCCATAGCCGAATGACGGCTACAGCGCGGCTCTAAAATGCCGGGAGGACGTCAATAGACGTCCTCCCATTTGGCTTGTGCTGGGCGCGCTCCCGGCACGTGCACGCGCCCGCGGGAGCGTGCCCACGGGTTGGGCGGACCCGATGTCCGCCGGAGACCCGCAATCTCCTTTCAGAGAGGAGGAACGGGGAACCGCCGAAGTAAACACGGCGGTTCCCCGTTCTGTGAATGGGACATAACAGATCTACTGATCCCTGTCACTGGGATCAGTTAGATCTGTTATGTCCCGACCAGCCCATCCCCCCCACAGTTAGAACACACCCAGGGAACATTGTTAACCCCTTCACTGCCCCCTGCTGGTTAACCCCTTCACTGCCAATGACATTTATACAGTAATCAGTGGACATTTAAATTTCTGATCGCTGTATAAATGTCATTGGTCCCAAAAATGTGTCAAAAACGTCCGACATGTCTGCCCCGATATCGCAGTCCTGATAAAAATCGCAGATTGCCGCCATTACCAGTAAAAAAAAATAAATAAATAAAAACGCCATAAATCAATGTCCATAGTTTGTAGGCGCTATAACTTTTGCGCAACCCAATCAATAAACGCCGATTGCGTTTTTTTTTACCAAAAATATGTAGAAGAATATAAATCGGTCAAAACTGATGAATAAATTTGTTTTTTTATTTTTGGATATTTATTATAGCAAAAAGTAAAAAATATTGTTTTTTTTTCAAAATTGTCGCTCTTTTTTTGTTTATAGCGGCGATCAGAAATGACGCAGAGGGGATCAAATACCACCAAAAGAAAGCTCTATTTGTGGGAAAAAAAGGACGCAAATTTTGTTTAGGTACAACGTCGCACGACAGCGCAATTGTCATTCAAAGAGCGACAGCGCTGAAAACTGAAAATTGGTTCGGGCAGGAGGGGGGTTTAAGTGCCCAGTAAGGAAGTGGTTAAGAAAAAAAAAAACCACAATATTTACCCCAATTTTTTTGTATAATGTGAAAGATGCTGTTACCTAACATGCCATGCTTTAAAATTGTGCACACTCATGGAATGGTGCCAAACTTCGGTACTTAAAAGTCTACATAGGCTACGCTTTAAACATTTTTTACAGGTTAGAGTTAGAGGAGGTCTTGGGCTAGAATTATTGCTCTCGCTCTAACGTTTGCGGCGATACCTCACATGTGTGGCTTGAATGTCGTTTACATATGCGGACGTGACCTACATATGCATTCAGGGCGGTTTAAATTTTTTATTTTTGTTTTATTATTTTATTTTAATTTTTTTTATTTTTACACTTTCCCATTAATTGTTTACTTTTTGAACACTTTTATTCCTATTAGAAGGAATGTAAACATCTCTTGTAATAGGAACAGGGCGTGACAGGTCCTCTTTATGGAGAGATCTGGGATCTATAAGTCCCCACATCTCTCCTCTATGCTAGAAAGCCTTAGATTTAAAAAAAAAATCGCAGACTTCCCAACAAAAAAAAAGTCAGTGTTTACATCTCCTGGAGCCGGAAGTCACATTATGAGGGTCATGGAGATGGCCAGGGACCATCTGGTCCTCGGTCAGCTCTATGTTAAAGAGGAAGTAAGCCCTGATGGGGTTTACTTCCTCTTTATTCCCCTGCAAAGTAGAAAGATAATGGGCTACTATGCATCGCAAAATTACGTCGGCACATCTAGTACACTGTATATCTCCTAAACCATGCAGGTTTAGGAGATCTGCAGGGCACCTACAGGTAAGCCTTATTATAGGCTTACCTATAGGTTAAAGTGGTTGTCGCGGGTTGACAAGCACTTTAATCTTCCATTGCCGGCGGGTTCATTCTCCGGCTTGCCAAGCGCTCAGGTGAGACTGGAAAAGCACGGGTGTGGGGGCATCCCCTCCTGCTGCCTATAACAGCAAGCGGTGAACGGCCACTATGATTGTTTTTACTGTGCAGGGAATCGCCTGCTGAAACCAAATATATTTGGTTGATGCATTTCAAGTCCCCAATGTCATATCACGGCAACCCAGGGGAAGTGGTTAAAGCAGAACATTACCATATCAACGATAAAAAAATAATGTTCTTTAACAAGGAAAATGCATTCCACATTGATAATTATATTACCTGTCACGTACCTGGTAGGCGAGTCTGACTTATGCAGTAGGCAACCTCCCTTACTAACCTGACTCGGGAACCCCTGGTAGAGCAGACAGGTGTCTCCGGAGTACAGGAGAGCACGAGGGTCGGACTGGGTCACTGGTGATGGTTATGGGTCCGTTGGAGCGCTCGTACAGCAGAAGCGTGGTCGTGCGGGCTGGGTTGGCAACTGGCTGGCGGTGCAGTACAGAAGAACAGGCAAAAGAGTGGTCGGGTACAGGCAGAGTTCGTTAACAGGCTGACAGCAGAGGTGCAGAAGGATCAGGCAATCGGATGGTCGTAGGCAGGCCAAGGGTCGGTACAGGCGGAGTTCAGACAAGGTCGGGCAAGCCGGGTCACAGGAGACAGGAACAGATAACAGGCACAAGTTGCTTAGGAAGGACGGGTACACGCTGTAGATCAGACAGCACTTCCTACAGGAAGCAGGAAGTTTAAATAGAGCTGCTCCTTCATGAATTAGAGGAAACATCAAGTGCAATTATCCCTCAGCATAGTCTTCTAACATTGCCCCCCCCCCTCCCCAAGGGGCAGCCTCCGGATGCCCAGCCGGGCCTTCAGATCCGGATAGGAACTCCAAAAAGACCAAACAAGTTTGTTGGCATTGATGTGTCCTACAGGTTCCCAGGAACTTTCCTCTGGTCCGTACCCTTTCCACTTGACCAGGTACTGGACCAAGCCCCCTCTTCTTCTGCAGTCGAGGATGGCCTCGACTTCATACTCCTCCCCTCCATCCACAAGAACCGGTTCAGGTGGAGCTGTACTTCTTCCAGGAAACTGATCCCTAGTCACGGGTTTAAGCAAGGTGACATGGAATACTGGGTGCACCCGGAGTGAAGGGGGGAGGTTCAGGTCAAAAGCCACCCTGTTGATCCTCCTCTTGACTGAGAAGGGGCCCAAGAATCTAGGTCCCAGTTTCTTAGAGGGGCATGCGAGCTGTAAGTTTTTAGTAGACTTGATCGCCCGGCTGGAGATCCAATTCCCCCCATCTTCCTCTGTCAAAAACCCGTTTATTAGACGCCTGTGTCTGAGCTAGGGTCTCTTGGAGCAGTTTGTTGTTCCTCTCCAGAAACTCAGTAATATCCTGTGCGGCAGGCACTGAACTTTCTGGAACCACATTGGGAAGAACGGCAGGGTGATAGCCTAGGTTCACCTAGAAGGGTGACTGATTGGTGGCGGAGTGCACCAAGTTATTGCAAACTCGGCCATCGGCAACAGGGAAGCCCAATCGTCCTGAGCAAATGATGAGTAACAGCGTAAATACTGCTCCAGGGTCTGGTTTGTCCTCTCAGTCTGACCGTTGGTTTGAGGATGGTAAGCAGAGGAAAAGGCTAGTTCAATTCCTAACGCTGAACACAATGCTTTCCAGACCCTGGAGGTGAATTGAATCCCTCGGTCTGACACAATGTTGGTGGGTAGACCATGGAGACGGATTACCTCTTTAATGAAAGCCTTTGCTGTTTGAATTGCTGAGGGCGTACCCTTCATAGGAATAAAATGGGCCATCTTGGTAAGCCGGTCGACCACCACAAAGATGGTTGTGAACCCTTCTGAAGGCGGCAACTCCACTATGAAGTCCATGGAGAGATGAGACCATGGGCGTTCAGGGACCGGGAGTGGATTCAGAAGTCCCCATGCCTTAGCTCTGTCAACCTTATTACAAGCACTAGGGCAGGCTTTCACATACTCCTTGCAGTCCTTGTCGGAAGATGGCCACCAGAACGACCTAGAGAGCAGGTCTGCCGTTTTGCGACCGCCAAAGTGCCCCGCTAACCTGTGGTCATGACACAGTTCCAGAACTGCCAACCGCTGCCCTTCTGGGACGAAAATCTTTGTGCCCAACCGCCACAGCCCGTCTTGGAGGGCCAGCCTGGGATCTGGTGCGGTAGAGGATCCACCGGTGGGTCGCCTGATCCGGGATATGAGGTCCTCCTGGACCAACAAGAAGCTCCGTGCAGGGAGGATAGTATCAGATGAGGGAGAGTCCCCTGGTTCCAGAAACATCCGTGATAGGGCATCAGGTTTCACATTCTTGGAGCCAGGCCTGTAGGTGATGTGGAGCAGGAAACGGGAGAAAAAGAGGGCCCATCGTGCCTGTCGGGGTTTGAGTCTCTTTGCAGTGCGCAGGTACTCCAAGTTTTTGTGATCAGTAAAAACTAGGACTGGGTGCAGGGCTCCCTCCAGCAGGTACCGCCATTCCTGTAGAGCTGACTTTATGGCAAGGAGCTCCCTGTCCCCCCACGTCATAATTCCTCTCCGGGGGAATCAGTTTACGGGAGTAGAAAGCGATAGGATGCAGAGCGGCCTTCGGCCCTTGTCTTTGAGAGAGGACCGCTCCTACAGCCGCTTCAGAGGCGTCTACCTCCAGGATGTAAGGAAGGGCAGGGTCCGGGTGTTTCAAAACGGGAGCGGAGGTGAAGAGTTTTTTAAGTCGTTGGAAGGCAGCTTGTGCCTCGGGTGTCCAGTGGAACCGGGAGTTCTGTTTTGTCAGTTGGGTGGTTGGGGAGATCACCGCTGAGAAGCCCTTAACAAATTTCCTATAAAAATTTGCAAATCCCACAAACCGTTGCACCGCTTTCTTATCAGTGGGTGCCGGCCAGTTTACTATGGCAGAGACCTTCTGGGGATCCATTGTGGTGCCCAAAACAGAGAGGACGAACCCCAGGAAAGAGATACTTGAGCATTCAAATGCGCATTTCTTCGCCTTGGCGTAGAGGCCATGTTGACGAAGGCAGCTTAGAACCTTCTTAACGTGGTTACGGTGCTCCTCCAGGGAAGGGGAGAAGACGAGAATATCATCTAAGTACACCACCACAAACAGATCTAGGAAGTCCCGGAAGATGTCATTGACAAGGTGCTGAAATGTGGCTGGTGCATTACAAAGTCCAAACGGCATGACCAGGTACTCATAGTGGCCAAACCGGGTCCGGAAGGCCGTCTTCCATTCATCCCCTTCCCTGATCCGAAGGAGATTATAGGCTCCGCGGAGATCCAGTTTGGAGAAAATTATGGCAGTACCGAGCCTCTGGAACAACTCCGGGGCCAATGGTTCTTGACCATAATTTTGTTCAGGTCCCTGTAATCAATAGGGGGTCTCAGGGATCCATCCTTCTTTTCTACAAAGAAAATTCCGGCCCCTGCAGGAGAAGTAGAGGGTCGGATGAATCCCTTCTCCAAGTTCTCATCCAGGTAGGATTTGAGGGCGGCTAACTCCTTCTCCGAGAGCGGATAAATTCTGCCGAAAGGTACTTCCATGCCAGGAAGGAGCTCTATGGGGCAGTCATATGGGCGATGTGGAGGCAGGACATCCGCCCCCTTCTTACTGAACGCATCCAGGTATTCATGGTATACTGAGGGTACAGCAAGGCGGGTTTCCAAATCCGGATCTGGGTCTGAGCGGGATGCAGCTAAGACGGGTACAGTAGGCGGGGGAAAGCAGTGGTGCTGGCAGTAAATGGAGTTGAACTGAACGTTGCCAGTGACCCAGTTGATGTAGGGGCAGTGTGCCCGAAGCCAGGGAAGTCCGAGGATAACCGGTGCTAGTGGTGACGCAAGGAGCAAGAGTTCTGAATGGCCGTCTGATGTCCGAGTCAAGATGGGGATGTTTCATGGGTCACAGACCCGGATTTGAGAGGGGACCCGTCAGCCAAGCGAAGATTCATCTTGGGCCGGAGGGGTATATGGTGAAAGGCTGCAAAACTTAAGTCCATGAAGCAGCCGCAAGCCCCGGAGTCTATAATGGCCAAAACGGGGAGGTCCCCACTGGGCAGCTGCAGCACTAGGGCAAGTACCGCATGCGTCTTGGCATCAGGGATGGCCAATATCTCCCTTAAGATACATGTGGAGACTGCCTGATTTGACGGGGCAAGTCCGCACCAAATATCCAACACCCCCGCAATACAGGCATAGGCCACTGGTAAGACGTCACTGCCTTTCTTTGGGGGAAAGAGCTGGGTGTTGTGGTGTGTTCAGCCAGGGTACAGAGGAGTACGTGAGGGCACCAGACTTCTCCGCAAGTCATTCCCGCAGCCGCCGATCAACCCGGATGGCCAGGGCGTCCAGGGTTGGGGGAATACCCACACGAGCCAGCTCGTCCTTGAGAGGCTCGGACAACTCCAGCCGGAACTGGAACCGGAGGGCTGCATCATTCCATGCGGTATCGGCACTCCAATGCCTGAGCTCCGATACATAGTCCTCAACAGGACAGTGGCCCTGCTGGAGAGCATGGAGCGCAGCTTCTGCAGAAGAGGCTAGATGCGGGTCCTCGTACAGTCGGGCCATAGCCTGAAAGAATTGTACAAGGGTCGTGGTCTCGCTCTAGCAACCGGTGGGCCCAAGTCTGTGGCCCCTCCTGGAGCAGACTGATCACCAGTCCCACCTTGGTATCTTCCTGGGCAAAGATGCGGGGTTGCAGGGCAAAGAAAAGTTCACAGGAGACACGGAAAGCCCGAAATTTCCTACGATCCCCTGAAAACCGTTCAGGCAGGGGCACCTCTGGTTCCATAGGTGCAGACATAATGGTATGCTGGGGGAGCTCCCGGATCTGGTCATCCAGCCGAAGATAGCCAGCTTGCAAGTCCTTTCCCACTTGGGTAAGGCTGGACAGGAGCTCAAACAGTTCGTGCGTAAGGGAGGGCCTCTGCGCAGACTCGGTCATGGCTGTCTGATACTGTCATGTACCTGGTAGGCGAGTCTGACTTATGCAGTAGGCAACCTCCCTTACTAACCTGACTCGGGAACCCCTGGTAGAGCAGACAGGTGGCTCGGGAGTACAGGAGAGCACAAGGGTCGGACTGGGTCACTGGTGATGGTTATGGGTCCGCTCGTGCAGCAGAAGCATGGTCGTGCGGGCTGGGTCGGCAACTGGCTGGCGGTGCAGTACAGAGGAACAGGCAAAAGAGTGGTCGGGTACAGGCAGAGTTCGTTAACAGGCTGACAGCAGAGGTGCAGAAGGATCAGGCAATGGGATGGTCGTAGGCAGGCCAAGGGTCGGTACAGGCGGAGTTCAGACAAGGTCGGGCAAGCCGGGTCACAGGAACAGATAACAGGCAAAAGTTGCTCAGGAAGGACGGGTACACGCTGTAGATCAGACCGCACTTCCTGCAGGAAGTTTAAATAGAGCTGCTCCTTCACAGATTAGAGGAAACAACAATCAAGTGCAATTAACCCTCAGCATAGTCTTCTAACCAAAATTATTGTGCTGTAAATTGCCTCCAGAATTGCTCCTGTTTCGTCTTGCTGGAGGTTGCCATTTTGCTCAAGCCCAGGGCCGCTGAACAACAGTAAATCATAAAGTGGAATTAAACCCATTGATTTAAAGCAGAACTTTACCCATAACAACTTGATTGTAATAATGTTCTTTAGCAAGGAACATACATTCCACATGAATATTTACGCAATCAAAATTAGTGTGTGTTATAAATTGCCTCCAGTATTGCTCCTGTTTCTGCTTGCTGAAGGTTGCATTTTGCTGAAGTTCAGAGCCGCGAACAACAGTAAATCATAAAGTGGGACTAAACCCATTGATTTATCAGTTTCAAAAAACAGTTACATTCCTGGAATGCCGATGTTCTGAAGTGACGTTCTGTCGCGCCCATCTTGGTACACCCGCAGTAAGCCTACAGTCAGAAGGCGGCAAGCGGACATCTTTTTACACCCACGAAGTCTTGCATTTTCACTTATTTTTACCGGTAACCTCAGGCTATATAGTGAAATACAGTATTTGGAAGTCTGACACTTTTGATGTTGAATTTTTTTTTTTAAACACTTCAATACCAAGGACATCATATGACGTCCTTGACGTCCTTGACTTTGAGTGGCGATATCTGAATGGTGCCTTCAGCTACAAGCACCATTCAGATACTGTTGTTTAGTGGCGGCGATTCTGCAATATAAAAGTGGTCTCGGCAGGGGATTCGCCGCATGATCCCTTTTATTGGTGGCGGGAGTGGTGCCTCCCCCTCCCGCCACTTTCCCGTCATCTCCGCCACTTTCCGGACCGTCGGCAACGGCAGAGATGATCGGGTACATCCCCTACCCCCCCTCCCCGCGCAGGAAGCCAAGTGAGCGGAAGATTTTTTTCCAGGGCAGCATCCGAGAGATAGGCTCCTCCTCCCCAAAACAGGAAACACAGTCCACCATTATAAAACAGTAAGTCTTACCTGCATGCCTCAGTTATTTGTGTTTCCTCCAGACCACAGAGCTGCAACAAGGAAGACCTCAGTCTCTGTGCTATTTGCAGGGGACTCCTTGACTGACCCCCCTGGCGATCCATGGGATTTGGGGGTAGGCCAGCAGAGGCAGCTTTTAGACCATGGATTGCCTGAGGTTTCACAGTTAAAAAGGCCCTCTGTCAGAGGAACATGGAAGCTGACCATGTTGGACGTATCTCCATCCTGCCCTGCAGATCCTGCTTGTCAGGACAGCTGCAAGGTAAGCCAGAGAACTTAAAGTGTCACCTCTGTCTTTTACCTTTGTTTCTTGTTGTTACGGTGCTAAGTTTGTCAGACTGCGGGTAGTTCATTCATTCAGGTCCCTTTTGCTTATTTTAGGCAAAGGCCCCAAAGGAGAAGACAGGGAAAAGCACTGGCAAGACATGTGCCTCGTGCGGTCACCGCTTTCCTCCAGAATGGAAGAAACCGCTTTGTCAAAAATGTGTGGACAGACTAGTGGCGAAGGAATCTCAGAACTACTTCAGGGATGTGCTCAGCAAATTCAAAAAGTAAATAAAGGGCACTATTGCACCATTGCAAGCAGCCATCAAAAAACTGGAGGGCCCTACAGGCATGGACGGACCAGGGTAGCATACCTTCCACCAGTAAGGCAACCACCCCAGCGGAAAGCGGGGAAGAGTATGATCCCCCAGAGCCAGGAAGCAGATCAGTAGAGTCTGATGCAGAGTCGGAGAAAGGACAATGCTCAGACAATGAGGATCCAGTGTCGGAGGGTACGCTGTTCCCCTTGGAAGACACTGAGAGTCTTTTAAAGGACATAGCAGACACCCTAGGCATCAAGGGGAAAAAAAAGTTGCAGAACTCACGCTGCATGACAGAATGTACTAGGGGCTGCAGCCTAAAAAGACCAGAACGTTTCCGGTCCACCAGGCCCTCAAAGATCTGGTCAAGAGGGAATGGAGTGAACCAGAAAAAAGCTCTTTCCTGACACAAGCACGACAGCATATACACATGGGCTGGCTCCGCCCCGACGCCCAGTTCCAGGATCCGGTTACACTATAAAGTCAAACACCTCCCACCAGGCCTCATTCTCCTTTTTTTCCTCACTACTCAGCTGGTTACACTGATGCTGAAAGGCAGAAATTTTTCTTTTTCCCTCACCTTGCCGGATTCATCTGGCCAACCGCGCAGGTTAAGCCTCTCCTGTTAGCGACGCTCCCCACTGTACAGGGAGTAAATCTTCCTATATGGGGGAGGCCTCCCCTCCCCATGTTCCAGGGATTGGGGGGGTGGAAGGCGGCTGGTCTCTAAGGATTGCTTCCTCATCATGTCTCCATGGATGGACTTTCAATGGACTTCCTGTCGGCCATAGGGCATGGAGTTGGTAAGGCACCACATGGTGCACAAATCGATAATATGCAGCTACAATTATGTGATTAGAAGTCTGCAAGTATATGCGATTAACCTGCACCTCTAAGCAGAGATCACAAGGTGAAGGCTGCTGTTTGGCCATGGTGTCAGTTCAGGCTGTGGTTGTGCCTGCAGGACTGCTAATGATTAGGCTGATAACAGGTGTTTGCTGTGCTGTGCTGAGCTGAGCTGAATCTTTTCCATGAACTAAGCAAGGCAACCCTCAGGTCAAAAGAGCAAGGCACAATGACGATCGACAGGTAGGAGGCAGGCTGGCAGGGTTCTCTCAAGCATGGGGGAAGATCACGACAAATGGATTTGTACTACGCACTATAACAAAAGGTTATGCGAAAGAGTTTGCCAGTCTCCCCCCTACAAAATATCTAGTGACTACAATGCCAAAAAAAAAAAATATACAAAGGAAAAGAATTGGTCATGGGACTTTAAAATGAGGCATACGACCAGTACAAGAAATACATGAAGTATAAAAAATATATGGAGTATAAAAATATATATTTTATTAGCACACTGAATAAACAATTACAGTGTTTGGATTGGACGGGCATCCCCACCTCAGTCCTGGGGCAGACATCAATTTGGCGTTTCCCTCTCTTGAGCTGGGTTATGTCTTCTGTTCAATATGTAAGTAATATACTGTATCCATCTAATCTTTTCCCCCTTACCCACAGGTAGGTAGATTAACACAAGATCTTTTTTCATATTTACAGTCAAAAAATACAGCGTTGCACTCCTGATGAGTGGCTATAGCGCCACGAAACGCGTCTTATCAATGCTTATATGGAATAATTTTTGCATCACCCATCATGTCTTCTATCCAACTGGATTCTGTACTGTATATTCATGGAATTTTTGATCAGCTATCATGTTATCATGTCATGTTCCATTACTGTGGCCCTTTGTGGCTTGATGTCTGTAATTTTTATGACATTATGATCGTACATCACTGTAATTGTTTATTCAGTGTGCTAATAAAATATATATTTTTATACTCCATATATTTTTTATACTTCATGTATTTCTTGTACTGGTGGTATGCCTCATTTTAAAGTCCCATGACCAATTATTTTCCTTTGTATATGTATATTAGGGATGGAGGCATACCATTAAAAAAGTGGTAATGACAGATCACATCTTTTTGATGTAAAAAAAAAAAAAAAAAAGACGGAGCAGAAGGCTTTCTGGAGTCCATTCAAAATCGACTGACTTAAGGGGTGGTGTGCTCCTCAAGGGGAAGAAGGGGCAGGAGTTTACTCCCACTTGTTTCCAAGGAAGAAGCAATTGGGAAAGCTAAGGCTTATTCTGAACCTAAAGAGCCTCAACAGGAACATAACATACAAAAGGTTCAGAATGGAGTCCATTTACTCCGTCAGAAACATTCTTTCGGAGGGAATGTTCATGGCCATGATAGACCTTCAGGACGCATATCTGCATGAACCTATAAAAAGTATGCATCAAAAATACCGGCGTTTTGCGATACAGGGGCCAGCAGCCACGCTGCATCTATAATACACCGCCCTGCCCTTCGGAATCTGCTCTGCGCCAAGAATCTTCTCATAAATCATGGCAGAAGCCCTGAGAGATCTAAGGCTAAAAGGTATAGGAGTAATTCCGTACCTGGATGATCTACTGTTTTTGCAGAGTCAGCAACATCCGTAGAGAACAACCTGTGGACAAGCATTTCCTACTTACAAGAACTAGGGTGGTTAATAAACACCAAAAAGTCACAGCTCTACCCCAGCCAAAGAGTAACCTACTTGGGTTACATACTAGACTCAAAAAAGATAAAAATACTTTTGACAGAAGACAAGGTCGAAAAAAATAAGGAGGCCATAACTTCTCTCCTAAGGGTCAAAGAAATAACGATCAGGAGAGGGATTTCAGTTCTCGGACTGATGTCGGCCTCAATACCAGCCATCACGTGGGCGCAAATCCATATGCGACCACTGCAAAATTACATTCTGTCCCAATGGGACGGCAATCCATCATCTTTGGACTAGAGTATTTTGGTCCCACACACGGTTAAAGAATCCCTTCATTGGTGGCTAAACCCGCTTTGTTACATAGAAGGGCGCAGATGGGCACAAAGCAATCCGGTGCAGATCACCACGGATGCCAGCTTCCTGAGATGGGGAGCACAAATGGAGGACCACTGTACTCAAGGGAAATGGGACTCCAAGATGTCGCAAGCCTCATCAAACATGAGGGAGCTAAAGGCGGTGAAGGAAGCACTATTAGCGTTCCAGCCGGCCATTCAAGGAAAGGACGTCCGTATCCAGTCGAGCAACTGTGGCTTATCTGAACCGACAGTGGGGGGGCGAAATCTCCACAGCTAATGACACTAACAGAGTCTATTCTTCTGTGGGCAGAGGTGAACATTCGGTCAATCTCAGCCATCCATCTAAAGGGCACAAGCAATACCCTAGCAGATTTCTTAAGCAGAAAGACGGAGAAGCAGACAGAATGGGCATTATGCACCCAGGGCTGCGAAGAAAAGGGGGATAGCACCAAGTGATAAAACCAGATGTCTAAAAATATAAGTCCATCAATAAAGTGAATGATTGATTGTTTCCAGTCTTGAAATATAGAAACAAAATTGTTCATATATAATAGTGACACCCAGTGCGCTGATAAGCTATGTGCATTCACCACCAAACGTAGGTAGGCTTACCAGATTTTACTGTGCTGTATGCTTTGGCTTTTCCCCGGCCAGGGGTATATCATAAATAAGCCCGTCACTCCTGTAGATAGCCTTGACCACCTCCTAGTACATATATAATGCACACCTTAAGCTTTTCCCCAGCAGGGGGTATATCCCAGATAAGCCCAACACTCTTGTGGCAGCAGTGGACCCGTTCAGTATTGCCCAGACCGTGCGGTGATGTTGCAAATACCCACAGGAGAGAAGAGGCTCGATAGTGAAGCACCGTCAGATAGTTTTATTAATCAACAAAGATAAAAGCTACTCACATGATATCCATACAAAAAGAGCATAACCGACCGGACCCGACTCGCGGGTATAGACAGATTTGTGGTGACATCTGTGTGTCCTCCCGACGTACATATCGTCACAGTTGACGTCTTGGGGATAGGGCGCACCGCTGCATCACCACTTTTAAGTACACAGACCGCCCCCTCGATCTGAGGTGTGAGCGGCATCAGAACTTCCATCCTTAGTAAGGGCAAAATTGCCAATAGCCCCTCACTGTCTTAACATTTCCTGTTCTATACCAGATCTGAATATCTGGATAAAAGGCTTCTGTTAGCGAAAAACAGGACTACTAACAAAAGACAAAAAGAACGCTGGATCTTTTACTCATCTAGATGTAATACTGAATGTAGATATACTGCTGCTCCGATCCCGCAACAGATAATCGCAATAAAAAGGCTCCCTGGCACTAGAGGCAAATTTGCCAATAGCATCTTAACCTTTAAAAATACCATTTCTCACAATAGGTTGTGATGTTCACATGACGGACATCTCCTACTGTCCAGAATGGAAAAGAGTGAGAAAACAGACTGTTAAAAAATTATTTGTCAACAACTTACGGGCTTTTATAAGTGTGGTAGATGCAGGGTATGTTCTTTGAACAATTCCACCGCGAGGAGGGTACAGGCACTTACATCCAATAGTAGATCAGTCCAATTCACTATAAAACCCTTTATCACCTGCAATACGAAGGCTGTAGTGTACCTGTTACAATGCCCGTGTGGGCTACAGTATGTGGGCAGGACCAAGTGCCCCTTGCAGGTTCATCTTAACGAGCACATAACTAACATACTTACCGGATTTAGGAACCACTCGGTATCCAAGCATTACAGGGAGCATCACAATAGGGATCCTTCCAAGACCTTGTTTTTGTGTATTGATCGCTATGAACCTCATTGGCAAGGTAGCTCTATTATTAGGGGCATTTCAAAATTGGAAATGTCCTGGATACACCAAATCAGGTCCTACACCCCATATGGGTTAAATGTTGATGTCGATACCAATAGCTTTATTGATAATTCTTAGACCCCCAACTACTTGGTTGACCCTGGGATTCGTGTCTTTTCTCCCCAGAGCCGTTGGGTGAAACTTTTCAGATAGAAGTGAATTATTTCTCCTCCTTTTAGTTATAAGATAGACCAAAAGACCCCTTCCTGTTATCCAAAATACAAGATGTAGAAGGAACATGGTAATGTGAGGAATATTATTAGGGGTTATAGTTTATACCTTTTTATAATATTTATAGAGACCATCATCAAGAATAATTTACTGTGGGGTGGCCTCTGGGTGGTTTACTATACATACTCCCTCAGTTGTGTGTGTGTTTGGGATGATACAGATAGGTGTATCACCTTCATGTTTTTAATTCATATTTTTAATATGTTTTTTGGAAAATATCTGAAAAATTGTTAATAATTTAATTTGATATTTTTATAATTTATATTTGACTTATTATCATTTATTATGTGAACTCGTTCTGAGGTTTGAGCTGCATATAGTCTGGTTTATCCAATATTAGGAGTAGTCCTCAGATTTTTACTATTTAAAATTATTATTTTTGTGCTATTCAATTTTTGGAGGTACTTCCCTCACTCTCGGAGCTTTAACTTGGTATTCGGTCCGGGTTGTGTGAGGTATTACCTCCCTATTACTAGGGTAAATATACAGACCAAATGGCAAAAGGCCAACTTCTTTGTAGGAGGGTTGATTACATTAGGGGCTATCCTATTTCTCAAGGAAGAAGCTCCTTTAAATACTACAGTGGGATGGTCAGGCAAGCTATTGGCCAAAACACGGTCACTCTTCAAAATATGTCAGTGCTTTACACCAGGAGATCTTCTCATGGATTACAGGGATATGGGAGACACCCGAAATAGACCTGTTCGCCACGAAGACAAACACAAAACTCCAGAGATTTTTTTCACTCGACCCTTTAGATGGCAACAGCAGGATAGATGCATTCAACCAAATCTGGAATTTCCGGTTAGCATATGCATTCCCATCAACTGCTCTGCTTCTAAGAGTGATACAGAAAATAAAAAAAGAAAAAGCAACTGTAGTTCTTATTGCCCCCTTCTGGCCACAAAGAGCGTGGTTCAGCCACTTGACGAACCTCAGCAAAAAAACACATATAACACTGCCGGATCTTCCAAACCTTCTAAAACAGGGACCAGTCATTCTCCCGGGGCACAAAATTTTCAAGCTCTTAGCTTGGTTCCTGAGAGAATGAAACTACAACGAAAAGGGCTGTCAAACAGAGTCATCAACACCATCTTAGCAAGCAGGAAACCAGTTACCAGGGCTATATATGAAAAAGTAAGAAAGAAATGTACTTCCTGGTACGAGGCCAACGGGGACCCTGGTAGGGGGTTGATCCCATCAGTTCTGGACTTTCTGCAGGAAGGGGCGGATAAAAATATGGCGAAAAACACTCTGAAAGTGCAGGTAGCAGCCCTGTCTTCCTTCACAGACCTCAAATTAGCAGAGGACCCACTGATCAAGAGGTTTGTACTCCCACTAAAAAGATCCAGGCCAGTGAAAGTGATCGGGACTCCGTCATGGGATCTATCCATAGTACTAAAAGGGTTCCTTTCCTCACCATTTGAGTCTCTGGAGGAAGTCGGGGATAAATACCTCACGCTAAAAGCAACACTTCTAGTAGCCCTTGTTTCGGGCCAGGAGAGTTAGTGAAATACAAACATTATAAGACTGACTGTATTATAATGGTGGACTGATGTGTTTCCTGTTTTGGGGAGGAGGAGCCTATCTCTCGGATGCTGCCTTGGAAGACGTCTTAGAAAAAGAGTTTACCAGGTACCTAACTCCTGTTTGTTTGTTTTTTTTTTTGCATTTAGCTGTAACTGAGATCTGAGGTCTTTTTGACCCCAGATCTCATATTTAAGAGGTCCTGGCATGCTTTTTTCTATTACAAGGAATGTTTACAGAATGGTGAAAATTAAAAAATAAAAAGCAAAATAAATAAGAAAAAAAAAAAATTGAAGCGCCCGTCCTTGCGAACTCGCGCGCAGAAGCGAACGCATACGTAAGTCCTGCCCGCATATGAAAACGGTGTTCAAACCACACATGTGAGGTATCGCCGCAATTGTTAGAGTGAGAGCAATAATTTTAGCACTAGACCTCCTCTAACTCAAAACTGGTAACCTGTAGAAATTTTTAAACGTCGCCAATGAAGATTTTTAGGTTGCAAAGTTTGTCCCATTCTGTGAGCGGGCGCAATTTCAAAGCATGACATGTTGGGTATCAATTTACTCGGCGTAACATTATCTTTCATAATATGGGAAAAAATTGGGCTAACTTTACTGGTGTCTTATTTTTTCACTCAAAAAAGTGAATTTTTTTTTAAAAAATCGCGCTTGTAAGACCGCTGTGCAAATACGGTGCAACATAAAGTTTTGCAATGACCGCCATTTTATTCTCTAGGGTGTTAGAAAAAATATATATAATGTTTGAGGGGTTTAAGTAATTTTATAGCAAAAAAAAAAATGGTTTTAATTTGTAAACACCAAGTCCAGAAAATAGGCCCGGTATTGAAGTGGTTAAACATGAATTTTTATCAAAGATGTTACAAGAGGATAACAGATGCAGAAATATCTTATCATGCTATAAACATTGTAGGTATTAATTGAGGAGACTGTATACTATTCTTAAAGTGTACATAAGTGAACATAAGGTCCTAAAGATACGCACCAATTATTTTATAGTTCAGAGCTACAGGCTAAGAGGGGCTAAGAGTACGTAACTACATAATACTGTTCCTCTGATTGGCAATTAATATTTTAATTAGTTAAGAGGAGAGCTTCTAGGATCCTAGATCCAAGGTTCCCAAGTTTTTGAGAAATTTGGGCATGTTGAGGTGTGCCTTGGCGAACATATGTTCCAATTGGAAGTGAATTAAATGAGATATCAGCGGAGGTGTGGTAGATTTACATTTCCAAGCAATGGAGAGCCTGGCAGCAATAAAGATATGTGATAAATGGTTGAAGTGAGTAATGCCAGCTTTATATTCCAATCCCCAGCAATGCCAACTGCAGTGTGACACAGCAATATACTCTTGAAATAGACCTAATGAGTCCAATCACATCTTTCCAGAATGTAGAGAGTAGTGGACAATACCACCATACGTGTGAGGAAGTTCCTATGTTTCCACAGTTCCTCCAGCAAGTGGGGGGGGGGGGGGAGGGAAACATTTTGGAGAGTTTCTCAGGCATGAAGTACCAAAAGTGAAGTAATTTTTGAACTGATTCCCAATGAGTGAGGCATTTGGAAAAGTGCTTGGTGGCGTGTGATGCTTGATACCAAATCTTTGGAGAGGCTGAAAGGTTAAGGGTGTGTTCCCATGTGCACATTGCTGGGATCTTCTGCTCCAAGGATTTGGGGAATTAGAATTTTATAAAGCTTTGAGGTCCCCTTTTGGGAGGGGTTTGATTGGTTATAGAATTTTAGAATGTCCACAATTAGGTTTTAGACCAGTGCAGGCCATTGAGAACATGCCGAATTTGAAGATATTTGTAAAAGTCTTGAGGTCGAATATGATATCTGGTTTGTAATTCCTGGAATGAATGCAGAGTTTCTTTATTATATAGGTCTCATATGTGGCAAACTCCAGCTAACATCCATGAGGAAAGTGAAAGGCCCTAGCAAATAAGTTCCAAAGTTAAGATGGGGATCAGCTTTAAGGATTGATGTGGTAGACCTTTACTATGTAGCAATATAGATTCCCATGTCTTAATAGTGGCATTGGCTGTGCTGAGGAAGGATCTGGGTGGCCGGTGATGCAGAAGTGCGGCCAAAAGTCGGGAGCTCGATGAACAAAGAGATGCTTCTTCGATAAGTACTCAGGATGCTGCGTGTGGGGTAGACCACCATTGTTTAGCTTGGCTGAGAATAATGGCCCTGTAATAAGCTCTCATATAAGGTGCCCCCAAATTGATGGTGAACTTTAAAAGCATCGGCAAGCCTGCTGATCTGACAGGTTTGCTAATCTGACAGAACACCACTGATTTTAACATTCAACATCAAAGCAGTTTGATGGATTTCAAAATATTGTATGTTACTATATAGTGTATGTCAGTGTTTCCCAACCCAGTCCTCAAGGCACACCAACAGGTCATGTCTTCAGGATTTCCATTATTTTGCACAGGTGATTTGATCAGTTTCACTGCCTTAGTAATTACCACAGCTGTTTCATCTGAGGGAAATCCTGAAAACATGACCTGTTGGTGTGCCTTGAGGACTGGGTTGGGAAACACTGGTGTATGTCACTATACTGGTAAAAATAAGTGTGAAATGCAAGACTTCGGTGGGTATAAAAAGATGTCCGCTTTCCGCCTTCTGACTGTAGGCTTACTTCGGACGAGTGTGGGTGTACCAAGATGGGCATGACAGAACGTCCCTTCCCTTGCATTATCTGATGGGTGGTGGGTGGTGGCTGGTGGTTTTTTTTTTGGGGGGGAGCGGAAAACACCCCCCCCCCCGTTGGTCGTGTAAAAACCGGCACATTGCTTAGTAAAACACATACAGTAATCATTGTTAGGCACACATTTACCCCCTTGATCACCCTAGATGTTAACCCTTTCCCAGCCAGTGTCATTAATACAGTGACAGTACATATTACTAGCACTGATCACTGTATTATTGTCACTGGTCATGTCAGCGGCAGTCACCTCGGGGTATTTCAGCCTTAATGCATTCTATGCATTAAGGTGAAAAACCTCCTTTAGTGTAGCAGCCCCCCAGAGCCCCCCTCCCTTTTACTTACCTGAACCCAAGCTTTCCAGCGCCAGGGATCAGCCCACCTGCTCATTGGATAGATTGTAGGCAGCACGGCCATTGGCTCTGCGCTGCTGTCAATCAAATGCAATGACGGAGGGTGGGGGCGAGTCCTGCTGTCTGTGTCAATGGACGCAGCAGCAGGACATGGGAGGAGGTAAGTATAACATGTTTTCTATCTTCTTTTAAAAAGAACAAAGCTTTACAATCACTTTAACCGGTTCCGTACCGGCTCGCGTACATTTACTGCTGCAGTGTGGCACTGTTCCGCAAAGCGCCGTCTATAAATGGAGGCTCACACGTGTGCAGCTAACGGATGGGAGCACGCTGCCGGTGGCGCGCTCTCGTGGCCGCCGCACTCTGCAGGAGTGTGCCCGCGGCTCGGACGGACCCGATGTCTGCCGGTGAGCCGCAATGACCTGGCAGAGAGAAAGGAACGGTCTGTCAGTGGGCATTTAAAAGATCTACTGATCCCTGTCACTGGGATCAGTTAGATCTTTTGTGCCCATGGTAGACCAACCCCCTCACAGTTAGAACATGCGCAGGGAACACAGTTAAACCCTTCACTGCCCCCTGCAGGTTAACCCCTTCACTACCAATGACATTAAATGAAATGTCTGATCGCTGTATAAATGTCATTGGTCTCAAAAAAGTGTCAAAAATGTCCGACATGTCCGCCCCAATATCAAAGTCCCAATAAAAATCGCAGATCGCCGCCATTACCAGTAAAAAAAAAAATTGTAAAAACGCCAGAAATGAATTATCATGGTTTGTAAACGTGGCAACTTTTGCACAAACCAATCAATAAACTCTGCATGCAAGGCAGATGATATTGCGCAATTCGTGAACTACAGTGATAAAAAATATATTATTATAAATCCCATATCTTATACAGTGTGCAAATGATTGATCCAAAGTTACTTAGTGCAAACATGCATTGCTCAAACACTAGATTAAAAGTGACTCAGTGCAGCAAAAAAACTCATATATAAATAAAAAATGCATTAAAACGTATACTAAAAACAAAGTGAGTGAATTGACAAAGTACATAAAATCAAAATATACAATAATCATCCAATGTTTTACCCATAAAGTGTCTCTGTGCCCAAATAGAAATAAATATATAAATCATATATACATATATATTCCTTATATCAATGTGGCAGATTTCTTATGCAGTAGTCCTAATTATTTCATCACAAGTGACTAAGTGCTCCAAACATGCTTCAATAAGTTGCTCAAACCGTGCAGCTGGAGCCGGTCTAGTAGGTCTCTCACACACCGCCAAAGGGACTTCTATGCTGGTGTTATCCCCACTCGTGCTCTCAGAACTCTCACCTTAGTACTGTTAAATTGCACCTTTGTATTATCAATCCCATAAACAGAATTGCCTTCTCCTTTTAAGGGTGTCCCTGTGCACTCTCCACTCTTATATGCAAGACCTCCACTGGGCTGTGTTGGTGGTTGCCTCTCACATGTCCCCCTCATGTAAGAGAATAAACAGACAGGCTCCCATAGCGTAACATCATCAAGCTAGATCACATTTATTAACTTACAGGTGGCTGCTTACATCACAGGAGTAAAAACATGCACTTCAGAATACAAACAGTGGCGTTCTCCGGCTCTCACTCTACTTCCGGTATTGTAGTGCATTCCGGCCATGTCCTACACGTTACGGTCACGTGACTTCCTCAGGGTATCAATCAATAAACCGGCCAAAACCGATAAATACATATGTTTTTTTATATATATTTTTTTGGATTTGTATTTTAGCAAAAAGTAAGAAATATTGTTTTTTTTTTTGCAAAATTGTCGCTCTTTTTTTGTTTATAGCGGTGATCAGAAATGACGCAGAGGTGATCAAATACCACCAAAAGCTCTATTTGTGGGAAAAAAGGACGCAAACTTTGTTTGGGCACAACGTCGCACGACCACGCAATTGTCAGTTAAAGCGATGCAGTGCCGAATCGCAAAAAATTCTCTGGTTCTAACATGGGAAATCCTTCCGGGGCTGAAGTGGTTAAGCACTCCCCCCTAGAAAAACGACACTTTTTACGGACATTTATCAAGCATGTCATAGCTATAGGTTTGTTAATGAGCATTGCTTCATTCTTCATGGTCAACACACTTGTGAACAAAACCTGAGTATTTTTTAAACTTTTATTTATTTTGTTACATACACTGAGCAAAATTATAAACGCAACACTTATGTGTTTGCCCCTATTCTCATGAGCTGAACACAAAGATCTACAACGTTTTCTATGTACACAAAAGGCCTATTTCTCTGTTCACAAATCTGTCTAAATCTGTTAGTGAGCACTTCTCCTTTGCTGAGATAATCCATCCACCCCACAGTTGTGGCATATCAGATGCTGATTAGACAGCATGATTATTGCACCGGTGTGCCTTAGGCTGGCCACAACAAAAGGCCACTTTTAAAATGTGCAGTTTTACTGTATTGGAGGGTCCAAAAACCAGTCAGTATCTGGTGTGACCAGCATTTGCCTCACGCAGTGCAGCACATCTCCTTCGCATAGAGTTGATCAGGTTGTTGATTGTGGCCTGTGGAATGTTGCTCCATTCCTCTTTAATAGCTGTGTGAAGTTGCTGGATATTGACAGGAACTGGAACATGCTGTCGTATACTTCAATCCAGAGCATTCCAAACATGCTCAATGGATGACATGTCCGGTGAGTATGCTGGCCATGCAAGTACTGAGATGTTTTCAGCTTCCAGGTGATGGTCATGGATGAATGGCACAACAATGGGCCTCGGGATCTCGTCACAGTATCTCTGTGCATTCAAAATGCCATCAATAAAATGCACCTGTGTTCGTTGTCCATAGCCTACGACTACCCATACCATAACCCCACCGCCAACATGGGCCACTCAAACCACAACATTGGCCTCAGCAAACCGCTCACCCACATGACGCCATATACGCTGTCTGCCATCTGCCCTGTACAGTGAAAACCAGGATTCATCCATGAAGAGAACTCTGGGCCTGTGTCTCTACTGTGGGGGCAAAGGTCATTTTTGTGATGCTTGCTCGCTGTGTCCAGGAAATGAGGGACACTCACCTATCCCTCGCTCCAGCGCTGCGGTCGCCTGAGGGCTCGCTCTTCGCCCCCTGCCCTCGGCAGCGCCGGCATCACAGGTGTGGGCAAAGCCGAGCGCGAGTCACGCTGCACCTTGTGACTGGCCGGCATATCTTCTGAGACCTGTGACGTGTAGCACTGTACCCAAATTAAATTTTTATCAACTTTTTCACACGAATAGTGATATTTAATCACCACTTGGCTTTTATACCTTGCTAAATAAACAAAAAATATTGCAAATAAATCTTTTTTAAAAAATGTAGACCAAAATGTATACTACTACATTACTTCTATACTTCTTACTATATCCGTGTATATTATGGGTGGATTTGAAGGGACAGCCAGTGGGCAAGCCTTGGGAAATGTTGGTGGTCAGGTCCCAGGGGGCCCAGGCCTAAAACTGTGTAAGGGGCCCTAACATTTCTGATAGCTGCCCTGTTAGTAAATTAGAAAGGCAAAGGGAGCTTTATTTTTTAAAATGTTTCTGCATTGGGCTTTATTTTTTAAAATGTTTCTGCATTGGGCTTTTTCCCCTTAACCACTTCCCGACCAGCACCGTAAATAGGCGGCGGTCGGGTTTGAGCGGCTCTCCCGGGACAAAGCCTGCACCTGCAGGCTATATCCCGGTATCATTTTTTAGAGCTGGCGGTCGGCTATCCAGGGGTAATGACCGATCCGGCTCGGGAGCCGCTCGGTCGTTACCCCAGGGGGTGGGAGGGGACGCCCCCCCTCCGGCCGCCTTCCGCCGCTCTTCTCCGGCCTCCCGTCCCACC
>BLSH010334763.1:63091-74298 GCA_018402905.1 Glandirana rugosa | reverse complement strand
CATTACTTCTATACTTCTTACTATATCCGTGTATATTATGGGTGGATTTGAAGGGACAGCCAGTGGGCAAGCCTTGGGAAATGTTGGTGGTCAGGTCCCAGGGGGCCCAGGCCTAAAACTGTGTAAGGGGCCCTAACATTTCTGATAGCTGCCCTGTTAGTAAATTAGAAAGGCAAAGGGAGCTTTATTTTTTAAAATGTTTCTGCATTGGGCTTTATTTTTTAAAATGTTTCTGCATTGGGCTTTTTCCCCTTAACCACTTCCCGACCAGCACCGTAAATAGGCGGCGGTCGGGTTTGAGCGGCTCTCCCGGGACAAAGCCTGCACCTGCAGGCTATATCCCGGTATCATTTTTTAGAGCTGGCGGTCGGCTATCCAGGGGTAATGACCGATCCGGCTCGGGAGCCGCTCGGTCGTTACCCCAGGGGGCGGGAGGGGGCACCCCCCTCCCGCCGCCTTCCCACACTCTTCTCCAGCCTCCCGTCCCACCGGGAGACCGGAGCGATGATCCGGCGCGTCCGCCGGCTGGAAGGAGACCTGACAGAAGCCGTAATCGGCTCCAATTGGGTCTCCTTTGGCAAATTCCGGAAGTGACGTCACAAAGTCACTTCCGGTTTACTCGGCGGCTAACGGCGCCAATTTTAAAAAAGTGACAGTATTCAGAATCGCTGTTTTTGGCAATCTGAATACTGTGAAGTGCAAAGGAGGGATGGGAAAGAGTACCTGTCACCATATATTACTATCACAAGGGATGTTTACATTCCTTGTGATAGCAATAAAAGTGATCAGATTTTTTTTTTAAAGGAACAGTGCTAAAAATAAATAAATAAATAAAATTAAAAAAAAAAAAAAGATTTAAATCGCCACCGTCCCCGCGAGCTCACTCAGCAAAGAAAACGCATAAGTAAGTCGCGCCCACATATGAAAACGGTGTTCAAACCACACATGATCGTCGGAGTGTGAGCAATAATTCTAGCAAAAGGCCTCCTCTTTAACTCTAACCTGGTAACCGTTAAAAAATTTTAAAGCGTCGCCTATGGAACTTTTTAAATACCGGACTTTGTCGCCATTCCGCGAGTGCGCGCAATTTTCAACCGTGTTATGTATGGTATCTATTTACTCGGCGTAACATCCTCTTTCACAATATGCAAAAGAATAGGGCTAACTTTACTGTTGTCTTATTTTTTAACTCAAAAAAGTAAAATTGTTCCAAAAAAATTGCGCTTGAAAGACCGCTGCGCAAATACCGCGTGACAAAAAGTATTAAAACAATCGCCATTTTATTCTCTAGGGTGTTTGAAAAAAAATATATAATGTTTGGGGGTTCTAAGTAATTCTCTAGCAAAAAAAAAGTTTTTAGCTTGTGACCACCAAAAGTAAAAAAGTGGCCCGGTAGGTAAGTGGTTAAAGGATCAGCATCAGAGGGACTCCTTAACACATGAGCCTTACAGCAGCAAAATCTTGTTTCATGTGAAGAAATCAACAAAAAAAAGCCCTCCTCTACTAATATTGCGGCTTTATTGCTTTCAGATTAGGAAATATACAGGTAAGGAAAAGCACAGGCTGTCCCCTCCTGCAAGGAACCAGCAGCTAAACCCCTAGAATAAGAAATGGAAAATACGCTGACACTTTAAATTGATATTGAATGTCAATTGAAATTTTAATAAAAGTTATAAAAAAATTGTAGGTATCTGCTGCCCTCTACTGTTAGCTGCTAATATCACAGTGTTAAGTATAATTGTGTATTAGCACTTCCTGTCCCTGGGAGTCCGGCTTTGAAAAACCCTAGAAGGAGGAAGTGGAAATAGAGAGAAAGTCTGAGGATACATGTCCTGTCATGGGAAAGTTGTTGTATTTCACCCAGACAAGATTTAGCAATTATTCAAGTATTCCTATGTCCTTTATTTAAACTGCAGCTGCCCGTATCTTCTTGAGTGTGTAACTGAATCCTTGTGACAGACAGAGTATCTCTGTCCTATTGTTATTATCTCACATGCACAGTGACAGATAGTTCGGTCTGTGCTACTGTATGCAAGTAGTGGTCACCTTGCTGTATATTAGTAGGTGAACCTATTTATTGCAATAGAATTTATATACAACTCTTCCTTTTTTTTATTTAACCCTGTCCCTTCTGGTCAGGGATTCTATAGCTAGTTTTAGCTTAGGGCCAGGTTAGGTATTCAACGGCCATTTCGGGTAGTTAGAGGTCCAGTTACATGACAGATTAGAAACTACTAGGGACTAGAGCACAGAGTATATAGGCAACTGTGAGTTACAGTGCCACACCACAGTTTCTGCTGGTAAAAAACTGCGTTCCAGGCTGGTTGAACAAAGGTTGGAGGATTTCTCCATCACTGCTTATCTTGTCTCCGACAGCAAGACAGATGCTGCATAGCAATCATAATGCCCCTGCAACTGAATTTTGCTGCATCACTCATCTAGAGGTATATTTGCACAATTTTACCAGAGCTCTTGTTGGGCCCTTTGCTGATAATACCTGTTTGTACATTGAATGTATGTAGTATTATTAACCTTTTCTTATATAAAGCTTGTATTATTTTCATACTGATGTGCATCTGTATACTTAATAATGCTATATGCTGGTTGCAGTAGTTCCTCTGCTCCCAATTACTTTGATTAGATTGCTGGTTCATTTCTCAGGAAGGGAATTCTCCTCTGTTCACAGAGACCCTGTCCTGGGAGGAGGCATTGCCAACTGTATTATTATAACATGGACTGTAACTGATAAATGCTGCAGAACTTCTTCATTTGTTGCTGCTGTATTATCCTTCTGCAGTGTGGACAGGGCAAAACTGAATATTCATGAATGCAAACGTGCAGCAGCCACCTTTAACTAGACCAATGTTCATGTTTGCAATGTTCATCTATGGAGTGTCCCCAGTGCAGGGGCAGCCATCTTGGCTGGATCTGGATCAATCCTGGAGCACAGTGATTTGCTGATGCAGCTATGCAAGGAGGGTGTGTTCTGAGGCTTCTGAGTGGGAAGAAGGGGGATAGTCAAAAAGGTTATCAGGGGTTTGCAAAAAAGCTGATTTGCTGACTGAATGGAAGCCTGCCATAATTGACCACAGGTGCCACCTGAGAGAAGGAAAGACATTGCTCATTACACTGGAAACCCTCTTCCTGGGAGGGTGTGTGATTAGACTGCACTAGAGAGAGCACAACCACTGTTTGTAAGGAAGGAAAAGAGGAACTGTCTCAGTAGGATTGAAAGAGGAAAATCACAGCAACAATTTTACTGTCTGAGGATTTGAATTGAACCAGAGCACATGCCAAGAGACCCAGAAGAGGGCTCCTTAGGTATAGTAATAGACTAAAGGCCACACAGTACAACGGTTGTACAACAACAGCTTGTTGTACGATCATCCGACCATTCGTACGTGCGATTACAACAGCTGATGTGCAACGGTCGTACAACAGAAGTTGGATGAGCAGACTAGAAAACTCTTGTTTTACAACAAGGCGTCCTACGACTGTTGAATTGACTTATTGGGCCAACAAAGCTGTACGTGCAAAACACGCATGCTCAGAAGTCAGGAACGCTCGGAAGTGTCCGTTCGTGTAAACTTATGTTCCTAATTCACAAATCACATGCACCTGAACTTCCTCTTTATATGCTCTTAACACGTTACTATGTTCGGCCTGTTGAAACTTTGTTGTACGATTACTTGACTCATGTTTGTACACTAGACACAACAGCCGATTTTGGGCAAAAGATGAATGTGCGGTCGTACGAGGCATAACGTGTATACGAGGCATAACATTGTACAAGTTCATCTGTTGTCTGCTGGGAACTGTTATGCATACTTCAAGGGCCCCAACTTTGTCAGCCAATGTTCTTTTCATCATTCTCTGGCCAGTAGTATAAAACTGGGACTGTTATAACAAGTTAGGAGTGTCTTTAAATACTGTTGCTAGGTATATATATAGTTCAGTTAGTAAATTACTGTTAGTCAGAATGCTGCAGCTGTTTAACCATATCTCTCAGAGTAATGTTTTTACTGTTAATGTTTGTATAAGCACACTTGCTACCCTCTCTTCATTTAGGTTATGTTTAGCCTAATTCAACAAAAAGTCGCGCTAATCTCAAAATGAAAAAAAGAAACATAAAATCCTTAATGTGACATGACACACTGTGCATAAAGAATAAAGTGATGAGAAAAAAGAAGACAGTACAAAAATTGTGCAGAAAATGAATCCTTGTAATAAATATGTAGACCACCAAAACAAAGCTCATTGAACATGGATTTCACCACCAAAAAATCATGCAGAGCCTACTGTGGCACTGCACACCCTGTGATCAGGGATGCTTACCAGGTGGTAGGGACCACCTATTTCTAGAATGGTCAGACAGGCAGGCAGAACAACCTCTGCAGGGTAAACCAGGAAGCCTCTGGGACGCTCTGGGTGGTCAAACTCACAGTGGGATAGCCAAACTAGCCAGAACCAGAAGGTAGACCATACAAATCGAAAGCTCCATTAGTGTAATACTGAAATAGTGATGCCCAACGTTATGGCCATATACGTTAGTCACATGTAATCACAGTTCATCAGTCACTCGCTCTCCTCTCCTTCCTGCCTCCCTCAGCTGACGCGCTTTAACTCCATCCAGAATTCTTCTCCAGCCCAATGAAGCCCTCCTGCCCCAGTCACTGCCCATGACTCCATGCAGCTAGGATATACTAACATACAAACATTATATACTCCTTGAGTAAAAATCGAATAATATGTTTATTATTATTTATGGTATTAAGGTTTGAACACGCACTACAGACACAGATGTGGACATTGTCATATATTACATCTTTATAAATAAAACCAAGTTTCATAAAAAAAAGAAAAATATTGCTTTCTTTTTCATACATCACAGGACACAGGGTTAGGCTAATATTCATTATTTACTAGGTTAAACTTCATCATCAGGTGAATGGACACTGGTAGACAAAGTCTTAGACCGGAAGTGATCCCCTATATAACCCCTCCCATACAGGAAGCACTTCAGTTTTTTACCAGTGTCTGCAAGGTGGATGGGCACGTTTGTTTTAGCTCTTTGAGCTCCAGGTCTTTAGTCCCAAAAATAGTTCTTAATTAAATCAAGTGATTGACCGATCGGATCCATTTGAAACAGGCTATATGCTTAGATAAATGGTACCCAAGTCTTGCGAAGAAGACACAAGGATCCTGCGAGGTTGTGCCTGTAACGTGACCTACGGGCGCTGGACCCTGCATAGTGGAATCCTGGACACCAAAGAGCTAAGGCATTCCTGCAGGGTGCTGTACAGGTCCAAGGGAGGGGACCCTAAACATGAAAAGGGTATGCAGTCCTTGAAGGTCCTCAAGGGACAGGAACCCGCTTTGATGGGTGTAGATTGCGCTCTTCGTGTCTAAGGCTGCCCTGTGCCTGGACGGGAAAGTGAAAGCCCCCTTATTTACTCATTGTGGGGTACCCCAGTGATTGTAACAATCAGTCTTGCTAGCTAGAGGCTGGTCACCTGTGTGTGGTGACTACAGGGGGAGTTTTGGGCTAGCTGTGGGTATTTGCAGAGTACCTTTATTGTCTTGCTGTCTGGCTGTTTTGTACCTTAATGGATGCCCACGCATAAGGGTGCGCCATTGCACATCTTGAATCGCAATGGTGAACGTGCGATTGCATGATGCTTGTAAGTTTGTTGGTGGCCATGACGCACTCAACTTCGCCACAGGCATTGTGTGAATACGGAGCTACACATATGTCGTCACCTAAATCTGAGCATGTGACGATTGGCGAATACTGCCACACCTGTTTGCTGGGACTACGCACGTGCTTGCGCACACCCAGCTTATTTAAGCTGTGTATACCAAGCATGCAGTGCTTCCAGGGGATATGTCACGTACCTGGTGGTGGAGTCTGTTGTGCAGGGAACAACCTCTCTTACTATCCCGACTCGCAGACCCCTGAAAGTGGAAACAGGGAGTCCAGGAGTACAGGGTGGCACGAGGGCTTAACAAGGTGGCTGGTGCTGGTGCAGGAGTCTTGCTGCAGATGGGGTGAAGGTTACCGTTGGCCACTGGCTGTCACTGGCATAGGGGTCGGGAGCCCGTGCAGTAGGCAGAGGGATGATCAGAGACAGGCCGGGTCGTCAGGAGGCGGGCGGTGCAGGACCGAGGGAGTAGGCAAAGAGTAGTCGGGGTCACAAGCTGGTTGTCAGGAGGCAGGCAGCGAGGTACAGAGCAGCAGGCAGAGAGTAGTCGGGGTCACAAGCCGGGGTCGGTGCAGGCAGACAGAGGTGAGACGTAAATGAGCCGGGTCACAGGAAACAGGAAGTCAGATGAGCAGGTCGCTCAGGAACACGGATACGCTGTAGACAGGACAATACTTGCTGCAGGGTGCTGCTGGCTTAAATAGGCTGTTTGGTGCCAATGACGGCACACACGTGCACGTACAGGTGCTCACAGGCGCGCACAAGCTACGTGCGCCCACCCACAGTCCTCGGGGCCACAGTTCTTTCCTGATATTGCCCCCCCAAGGGGCAGCCTCCGGATGCCCAGCCGGGCCATCAAAACCGAATGGTTTCTCCAAAATGCTCGAACAAGATCTCCTGCATGCAAGTTACTCTCCGGCTCCCAGGAGTTTTCCTCCAGCCCAAATCTTTTCCACTTGACCAAGTATTGAATAGGGCTTCCTCTCTTTCTACAGTTTAAGATGGATTCCACTTCAAATTCCTCTTCACCATCTACTAATACTGGTTTCGGAGGGCCTGTCCTCCGTTCTGGAAAAGGGTTAGGAACCGCGGGCTTGAGCAAAGTCACGAGAAATATGGGGTGTACCCACAGAGAATTGGGTAGCTCCAGTTCTTAGGCTACCCTATTGATTCTTCTCTTGATGGGAAAAGGGCCAATGAACCTGGGACCCTGCTTTCTCGATGGGCAAGCCATTTTGAGGTTTGCAGTGGACAACCAGACCTGCTCCCCGGGTTCAAGATTCAACTCTCCTCGTCTCTTTTGATCAAAGATTTTTTAATTGTATTCCTGGGTCTTTTGCATTGTTTCTTGAAGCAGCCTGTTGTTAGTGTCACAGAATTTTATTGTCGCATCTACTGCAGGCACCAGAGCCTCCGGAAGAGGGCCAGACAGAAAGGACGGGTGGAAGCCGTAGTTTGCAAAAAATGGAGATTGCTTAGTGGCAGAGTGCATAGAGTTATTATAAGCAAACTCAGCAAGGGGCAGCAACGGAACCCAATCATCCTATGAAAAAGAGGAGAAACACCAGAGATATTGTTCCAAAGTTTGATTGGTCCTTTCGGTTTACCCATTAGTCTGTGGATGATATGCCGAAGAGAAGGACAGTTCAACCTTGAGTGTCTTCCAAAATCTTGGGGTGAACTGCACACCCCATTCCGCTGGGACCCGGTGTAGTCTTACAATTTCTCTTATGAACATCTCTGCGGTTTCGGGGGCCGAGGGTGTGCCCTTCATAGGTACAAAGTGAGCCATTTTGGTCAAACGGTCGATCACTACAAAGGTGGTGGAGTACCCTTGAGATGGGGGTAATTCTACAATAAAGTCCATGGCTATCATTTTCCACAGTCTCTCTAGAACTGGAAGCGGGTTCAGAAGACCCCAGGCTCTGGTTTTGCTGCTTTTATTTTGTATACAGGTTGTGCATGACCCCACATAGTCTCTACAGTCTCTTTTGAACTGAGGCCACCAGAAGGTACGCTGCAAGAGGTCAATGGTCTTATGAGCCCTGAAGTGTCCTGCCAGTTTATGGTTGTGGCATTGTTCGAGTACCGCTATGCGTAGTTCCTCGGGCACAAAGATTTTGTTGTTGTGCCAGAGTAGCCCCTCCTTGGCCTGTAATGTGGTGTCCAAAAGGTTGGTGTATCCGGTTGAAGCCCACTTGATCCGTGCCACTAGATCTTCCTGCATCAGTAGGAAGTTTCCGGAGGGAAGTATCGTGTCGGAAGGTATAGGATCTCCGGGTTTGCTGAACATGCGCGAAAGCGCATCGGGTTTCGTGTTCTTTGACCCTGGCCTATATGTAATGTGCAGAGAGAACCTCGAAAAGAAGAGTGCCCATCTGGCCTGCCGGGGCTTCAGTTTTTTAGCTGCTCGCAAGTATTCAAGGTTCTTGTGGTCGGTATAGACCAAGATCGGATGTGTAGCCCCTTCCAGGAGGTAGCGCCATTCCTCAAGTGCTGAGTTGATGGCCAGAAGTTCTCTGTCCCCCACGTCGTAATTCCTTTCAGGTGCGGTTAGCTTGCGGGAGAAGAAGGCAACAGAGTGGAGCAAGGCCTTTGTGCCTTGCCTTTGAGAAAACACTGTTCCCACTGCTGTTTCTGAAGCATCCACTTCAAGGACATAGGGGAGAGCTGGGTCGGGGGGGGGGGTTAGAACCAGTGCAGATGTAAACACCTTCTTAAGAGTCTCAAAAGCTGCCTGTGCCTCGGGGGACCAGCAAAACCGGTTATTCTGTTTGGTCAACTGTGTGATAGGTGACATGATAGCAGAAAACCCCTTAATAAATTTCCGATAAAAGTTAGCGAATCCGATGAAACGCTGGACTCCCTTCTTGTCGGTTGGCACCGGTCACTCCAGGATGGCTGAGACCTTCTGGGAGTCCATCTCAATGCCAGAGACTGAGATGACAAACCCCAGGAACTGAATACTCTGGCGTTGGAATTAAAATTTTTCGGGCTTGGCATAAAGTCCATGCTGACGGAGTCGGGTTAGGACACACTTGACGATGGTGCTCCTCCAAAGTTGGGGAGAAAATCAGGATGTCATCCAAATACACGATAACGAATAAGTCTAGGTAGTCTCTGAAAATATCGTTAACGAAGTGCTGGAACGTGGCGGGGGCGTTACAGAGCCCAAATGGCATCACCAAATATTCAAAATGGCCGAACTGGGTACGGAAGGTGGTCTTCCATTCGTCGCCCTCCCAGATTCGGACCAAATTATAGGCTCCACGGAGGTCCAGCTTGGTGAAGATAGTGGCCGTGCCTAGCCTCTGAAACAATTCAGGCACCAGCGGAAGCGGTTAACGATTCTTTATCGTGATGTTGTTTAGTTCCCGATAATCTATACAGGGCCACGAAGAAGATACCCGCTCCTGCGGGTGACGTGGATGGCTGGATGAACCCCTTTTTTAAGTTGTCATCGAGGTAAGTTACACGGATACGCTGTAGACAGGACAGCACTTGCTGCAGGGTGCTGCTGGCTTAAATAGGCTGTTTGGCGCCAATGCCGCTGCACACGTGCATGCACACGCGCACCAGCGCGCACACACGCACAGGCGCGCCCACAGGCACGCACACAAGCTATGTGCGCCCACGCACAGTCCTCGGGGCCACAGTTCTTTCCTGATAGGGTAGCTGTGGGACACAGAGCAGGCTCTAAACCAGGCATTTTCAGAGGTTCATTTCTCCTTACCCGGGTCACGTGAGTCACCAGGTGTTGCTTGGCAGGCTAAGGTGCTTAGCAGGATTGTTGAATAGGGGCTTGGTGAGCCCTATTAAAGGGTCTCCCTCCTAGGGTATGTAAATACTAAACCCAGGTACTCCCTTTTTGTGGCTTGCAATGTCTTCAAAAAAGAGGAGCGGGACTAACACTACAGGGAAAGGCACATCCATGTCATCAGTAGCTCCTGAGGAGCCTAGTTGAATCCCTAGTGTTGTATCCCCTGAAAGACCAGTGGCTTCCAGGCAATCGGAGCCACTGCGCCTGTCTGGTATTGTGCCTACAGTCAACGCTGCTGCTTCTCTCCTTATCATTATCACCAGGGATGAACTGTCCTCAGCCCTAGCTGGGTTAGAGCACAGGATTGATGGTATGATTGCCTCCATCCCGCAGGGTGGCAAGAAGAGTGACAGATCCCCCTCCCCGCAGCCTCCTAATTTGGAGCAGGAATGGGCTGAGGAAGGGGAAGAGCTAGATGCTAAGGACTTAGGAGATGGCCCGGCAGATGAGTCTGCTTCTGAGGAATCTGGGCCAGAAGATGTCCAGTTGGTATCAGCCTCTCAGTTGCAGAGACTTTTGATCCAGACTCTTACCAAGATGGTTCGTTCTACCTTTAAGTTACCTCCTGTAGAGGTTTATGAGCCTCCCCTGTCCTCTCTGGGGTCCTTGAAGCCTCCTCAGGCTGCACAGGCTTTCCCCCTGCACCCCCTGCACCGACAAATATATCCAAACGATTTCCGGAGGGAAGTGCTCTCTACTTCCTGTGGAGTAAAGGACCAGGCTTCTCTTGTTTAAAACCTCGGGAGCGTTTCTCAAATGTCTCAGCACCAAGGCAGTTCCGCCACCAACAGGGCGCTAGAGCCAGGGGCAAGCCACAGGGCCAGAAAAAACCCTGGGTCCAAATCTCTTCTAAACCCGTCACCAAGTCCTCCTTTTGAGGGGACGCCCCCACTCTATTGGGTGGGGGGAAGGCTGCTGAACTTTGCAGACATTTGGAGAACAGTGGTTCAGGACGACCTCAACAGTGTCCCGCAGTTACAAGCTGCAATTACGGAGGGTTCCTCCTCAGGGGTTTCTAAGATCCAGCTCCAAAGAGAAACTTATTGTTTTAGGCACTAGAGCATTTAATGCATCAGAGAGTGATTATACAAGTTCCTGTATCCGAAAGGGGCGCAGGGTTTTATTCAAACCCGTTCACGGTTCAAGAACCAAACAAGCACACAAGGCCAATTTTGGATCTAAAATACCTGAACCAACATCTGTTAATCCAGTCCTTTCGGGTGGAGTCAGTCCACTCAGTAGTAGCCTCACTCCAGATGGGAAACTTCTTAGCCTCCATCAATATCAAGGACGCGTATTTACACGTACCTATCTTTCAACCTCACCAGAGGTTCCTGCGATTTGCAGTAGAGGAATGGCACTGTTTACAAAGATCCTAGCACCTGTACTGGGTCATTTCAGGGCCCAGGGTATCTTGGTGCTCAGATACCTGGACGACCCCCTGCTCAGAGATCACTCACGACAGGCCCTGAAACACAGTGTAGCCTGCACAGTGCGGTATTTAAAAAGGTTAGGCTGGGTCATAAATACCGAAAAGTACGGTTGCACCGATACCACTTTTTGCCACCGAGTATGAGTACCGATACTACCTTTGGTAGTCGCCGATACCAATTACTGATACCTATCGCGTAGGTAGGGGGGTTGTTTGGGGGGTTGTTAGGGAGCTGGGTGAGGGCAGGGTTGAA
>BLSH010334763.1:28782-42226 GCA_018402905.1 Glandirana rugosa | reverse complement strand
CACTATATATATATATATATATATATATATATATATATATGCCATTTATAGATCAGCGTCAATCCTCTTGAGGGTCAGATTAGTCAGGTACTCTGACACGCACACACATACACTACATAGGTCAGTTGGTAGTATAGTATCTGAACAGATCAATATCTGTGATCTGATCAGATATATATTAGTGTCCCCACTAGATTAGTGTTCTAAAAAACGCGGCGTTAGCGAGATCAACCCAGATACCTGCTAGCACCTGCGTTTAGCCTCTCCGCCCAGCCCAGCCCACCCAAGGGCAGGATCAATAGATCACCGACACTTACAAAACACAACACACAGACCTGCAGTGTTCGGAGAGTTCACACTTGAACCCTGCGAATGCTGACAGTGATTTTGGTAGCTATTGAAGCAGACTCTGACAACCAGGTGTGCTTTTTTGCCTGTGAGTCACACTAGTGTACCCATAAATTTGGAGCCCAAATTGTCGAATCCGAGGTACACTAGTAAAGCGGCCTACACATTGCTGAGCATGACAGATGAGAGCGATGGGGAAGCCTCACTGTCAGATTCAGGCTCAGTATACAAACCAGTAGACAGCAGCGGCACCCTGACAGATAGCTCTGATGACGGAGTTGTGGTCCCTGCTAAGGTCAGGCGTACCCAACCCCATTCTGCTGTTGTTGAGGTGCAAGAACCGCAGGGCTCTCGTATGGAGCAGAGAGCCAGTACTAGTGCCACTCATCCTTCTGGTGAACTGGCAAGCACCAGCGGCCTAGTACATCCTGGTCGTACAACCAGCACTGCAGTAACACTTGGTGATGTGGAGAGTCCCATAAGTGCAGTTCAAGCTGGTATGGCTAGCACAAGTAATGTCCCGCAGCCACAAAGAAGACAAAGACAGGCCCAAAGAGCCCATAGTGCCCTACCCCCTGGATATGCTAACCCTAATTGGCAGCCCACCACTGATTCAGCGCCCGTACTACCCACATTCACTGGCCAACCCGGAATTCAGGTGGAAACAGTTGATTTTACGGCCCTTGATTTTCCTTCGCTGTTTTTCACTGAAGACCTCCATAGATCTATTGTGGACCAAAGCAATTTGTATGCTGGTCAATTTATCGCCGCTAATCCCCATTTGTCACTTGCCAGAGATTGGAAATCTATTACGTTTCCGAATTTAAGACCGTTCTGGGCCTTTCCCTCCTCATGGGCATAATTAAAAAATTGGAGGTGCGGACATATTGGTCCATTGATCCAATTCACCATATGCCGTGTTCTCTGCTTGTATGACCAGGACATGATACGAGCAGATCTTGCGGTTCATGCATTTTAATGACAATAAACTCTGTCATCCTCGGGGTGACCCTGAATACGATCGGCTCCACAAAATTCGGCCCCTCGTAAACCACTTCAACCAGCCTTGTTTATTCCCATTCAAGTTGTCTGTGTAGACGCGTCCCTGATTACTTTTTCTGGCCGTCTTGCTTTCAAGCAGTACCTCCCCAGCAAGCGTGCCAGATACAGGATCAAGATGTATAGGTTCTGTGACAGGGCCGCAGGCTATACATATAGTTTTATGGTTTACGAGGAAAAAGATAGTCACGTGGAGCCCCCCAACTGCCTGGATTACATAGGGAGCGCTGGCAAGATTATTTGGGACTTGGTGTCACCCTTATTCTGAAAGGGGTACCATTTGTACATGGACAATTATTACACAAGCGTGCCACTTTTTAGTCATCTGTTTAATCAAGGAATTGCCACATGTGGCACTATGCGATCTAATCGCCGAGGCTTCCCCCACCGGCTGGCAGAATCCCGACTTAGATGGGGGGAGAGAGCCTGCTTGAAATGTAATAATTTGTTTGCGGTGAAGTGGAGGGATACAAAGAATGTTTTTGTTATTTCCTCCCTCCCAGATACGACAGTGCAAATTCAAACGGCGACTGGTGTTGTAGAGAAACCCCTGTGTGTCCACGAATATAACCTTAATATAGGAGGAGTGGACCTCAACAACCAGTTATTGGCGCCATACCTAATTGCCCGTAAGGCCAGGTGCTGGAACAAAAAAGTGTCTGTATACTTATTCCAATTGGCTTTGCTGAACGCTTATGTGCTATACAAAGCATCAGGGCGCACTGGAACCTTCCTTAAATTCCAGGAAGAGATCGTCACAGCCCTTCTGTTTCCAGATGGTGCTGCACCCCAACTTCCCAATCCAAATGCAGTGAGCCGGCTGCATGAGAGGCATTTTCCGTATGTCCTCTGAGCCCCCCAAAGAAAATGTCTTGTCTGCAGCCGACACGGGTACAGGCGTGACACCCATTTTATTGTCCCTCCTGTCCTGGCCAGCCTGGTCTTTGCATTGGTGACTGTTTCCAGCGCTACCATACACTAATTGAGTATTAGCATAGGGTACAACACTGCATAGTCATAGGGCACACATTCACAGGGTCTCCAAAGATGTCACCGCATTTTGAGAGACCCTACACTGGAACCATTACAGTTATTGTTGAAAAAAAAGTGTACAAAAAAAAAAAAAAACATTTAAAACCACAAAAAAATAAAAAAATTTATAAAAAACAAAAAAATATATAAAATAAAGAAACCAAAAACAGTGGTAAGTTTTTTGTTTTTCTCTCTCTATTTTCTCTCTATTCTATCTCTATTGTTCTCTCTCTATTGTTAATGTTTTTTTTATGCATACCTGTAATGTTTTGTTACTGTTTTTTATCATGTTTTCTTTGCAGGTATATCATTTTTTATATGTTAATGCTTACCTGCAATGTTTTATTGTCACTGTGTTTTATAATGTTTTCTTTGCAGGTATGTAATTTTTTAATGTTACTGTGTTTTACTAATAGTTTTTTGCTTTTCAGGTGTGCCATTCAGCTGCAGCACTGATTTATTAATGGTGACAGCAACAGTGTTTGCTCCCACCATACGCAAAGCAGCGACTCCAGCGCTGTTGGAAGTGATTTCACCACCACAGTTAAAAAAGAGCATATATACCGGAGCATAGGGGAAGTGGGTGGAAATTGGGATGGATTGCCACTATGCTTCAGTATATATTTTTAGAACAGCGATATTCCCATCATTAGAAGTGGGTGGATGAAGGGCGGTTTTATAATGGTGGGCATACCTACCGATTGATTCTTGTATTTCATTTAACCCACAGACTGCATGAAGAAAAAGAACATTACAACATATGCCCAACAAGGACCAGCGACGTACTAGTATGTTGCTGGTCTTTGAGTGGTTTTCTCAGGATTTCCTGTCCCACCGGGGAATGCAATAATGCACCCATTGGTTCCATCAGCTGACCATAGAGCTGAACAAAGACTAGAATGGCTCCAATTATCTCTATGGCCTAAGAAACCAGAAGCTAAGAGCATTTCATTACTTCAGTTTCGCTGGATTTAAACAGCACCATTGGGAAATTGGGAAAGCATCTTATCACACCGATCTTGGTGTGGTCAGATGCTTTAAGGGACGAGGAGAGATCTAGAGTCTAAAAGACCCCAAATGTAAAAAAAAAAATATGTGACACTACCTATTTTTATCACAGGGGATATTTAAATTCCCTGTGATAACGATAAAAATGATAAAAAAAAGAAAAAGAAAAATCAAGGGGACAATGTAAAACTAAAATAAAAAGCAAAATGAATAATTAAAAAAAAATGCACCCCTGTCCAACCCCCCCCGTGCACGTGCAAGGTGAAAGCAATTGTTGGCCTATATGTAAACAGCAATTGCACCATGCATGTGAGGTATCGCCGTGAATGTCAGATCGAGGGCAGTAATTCTAGCAGTAGACCTCCTCTGTAAACTAAAGTGGTAACCTGTAAAGGCTTTTAAAGGCTTTTAAAAATGTATATAGTTTGTCATCGCTGCGTGGGTGTGCGTCATTTTTAAAGCATGTCATGTTTTGTGTCTATGCACTCGGCATGAGATCATCTTTTATATTTCACCAAACATTTGGGCAATATAGTGTGTTTTTGTGCATTAAAATTTTAAAAAAGTGCTTTTCTCCCCCCAAATATTGCGTTTGAAAAATCACTGCGCAAATACTTTGTAAAAAAAAATATGCGACACCCACCATTTTAATCTGTAGGGCCTCTGCTTTAAAAAAAATATGATGTTTGGGGGTTCAAAGTAATCGAATTTGAAGTAAACAAAAAGTGTCAGAAAAGACCTGGTGGTTCAAGCGGTTAGGAGAGTGAGTGACGTTGGGCATAACAGTTCAAAGCCCCCCCCTCCCAAATTACCCCATTTGGAAAGTAGACCCCAAGCTATTTGCTGAGAGGCATGTTGAGTCCATGGAATATTTTATTTTTTTGTCACAAGTGATTAAAAATGACAAAAATAATAAATTACACAAAGTTGTCACTGAAATGATATATTGCTCAAACATGCCATTGTTATATGTGGAATTACACCCCAAAATGCATTCTGCTGCTTCTCTTGAGTACAGGGATACCACATGTGTGAGACTTTTTGGGAGCCTAGCCACGTACAGAACCCCAAAAACCAATCACCGCTTTCAGGATTTCTAAGGGTGCAAACTTATGCTTTTACCCCACACTACCTATCACAGTTTCAGAGGCCATGAAATGCCCAGATATCACCCCCCCCCCCCCCCCATGACCCCATTTTGGAAAGTAGACACCCCAAGCTATTTACTGAGAGGCATGTTGAGTCTATGGAATATTTTAGATTTTGCCACAAGTTTTCGGAAAATGACAACTTTTTTTTTTACACAAAGTTGTCACTGAATGATACATTGCTCACACATGTCATGGGTATATGTGGAATTACACCCCAAAATACATTCTGCTGCTTCTCCTGAGTACGTGATTACCACATGTGTGAGACTTTCATTGTTCCTTGCATCTTCAGATATCATTGTTTTTCCATCATCATATTTTTTTTTAACAGAAGGTCCATCATCAGATTTAACTCAAATTTGTGGACACAAGAGTAGGTATTTGCACTTGAAGGGTGGGTATTGATAGGACTATTCCCCAAAAGAATGTAAAGTTTACCATTGCTAAAATAATTATGAAACACAAACAGTTCAGGAGAGATGAAATATCATCTGTCCAAATATCCCGAGCAGCTGGCAGGAGTGTGCCTTTAATTTTAATTATGTCATTGCAGATGATGGCTTTACCATGAATAAAAAACCTAACAAAGGGGATTACAATCAATCCGAATTTTGCTTTCTTCTCTCTATCTAGACTGCACACACTTTTACCATAAATCTTATTTTTAGAAGACTTAAATGCTTTTGTTCCGGCAAGTTAATGCATAAGTTGACCTTTTGACAGGAACATTTTTTCGAAGAATCTGTGTCTTCGTTTTTATTGTCGTATTTTAGATATTCTATACCATGCTGAACAAATGTATTTCTAGACACAATAACATTTGCCATCAGGAATCTATCAACAGATGTAGAAAGATGATGAGAGATAAAATAGTTTAGGGAATTCTCTCAAGTTTCTGCTTTGAAAGTAGGGAAATACGGTGTACAGTTACCGATATTTAACTGGTTCATAAGGCTGTTTAAAAATGCTTTCTTTTTTATTGAAGCTAAGTTTTTAAACAGTAGCTATTAAATGATAAGCAAAACCAAGATCTGCTGCAAGTTCTGGACTCATATAAAGGCAGTTTCTCTAGACCAGGGGTCGACAATGACGCCTTTCCTGCCTCTTTGAGAAAAGCATGCTGGTGGCTGAGAATGCTCCAAGCTATGATATGAGGAAGTGTCAAGAGGCGGTTCACATTTCCATAGCTGCTGGATCTAAAAGGTATGACTGCCAATAGGGGGTACAGATAATACCTTCTGTACTGGGCCCCATCGGGTCAGCAGAGGGACTTGGCCAGAACATACACAGAAGATGCACAACACTGTAGCTGGACGGGAGCTGCAATATGAATGGCAGGCAGGTGGAAAAGCAGAGGAAGCCAAGCACATAGCCTTTGCCAATACCACTTCTATCAGCATACCAATATACGGAGAGGCCTGCCTGAAATCTGGTGCGCTGTGGCACAGCACCTTCTTCTAGACTCACCTTGGATTACAAGCAGCATTGGTAGAGTGACACACCTCCACATTGGCATTGCTCTGGAATGTCACCTCTCAGCTAGGGTCTCCAAAACTGATTTTTGAGAAGGGGGAGATAAGAGTTAGAATTTTAAAAAATGATCCTCTGTGCTGAGGTTTATATGTGTCTGTAATGCCTCGTACACACGGGACGACGATCGCATTCAACACGTCGTACTCACGCATTCAACAGTCGAACAGACGACGGTCGTACATGGGAGTTGTATGTGCAGACTACAAAACTTGGTCGTACCAACAAGCTTGCATACGACCGTTGTATCGTGTGTAGAGCAGTTGGGTACAACAAGTTGTATTGTGCTAAACAGGCATGCGCCAAGTCCACTTCAACTAACACGAAATTAGATGAAGGAGCCCAAAGGGTGACGCTACGATACCAGCACTTCCTCTTTATATGCTCGTTCGCGTCATCACGCTCGGCCGGCCGCAAGTTGTATGTACGACCGTCGGGTGCACGTCAGTATGCTATTTACATTATGCAACATACGATTTGCGACGATCGTACGTCCCATGTGTACGAGGCTTAAGTCTCCTTTATGTGCTATATTAATTAGGGAGTGTTTTTTTGGCATATGTATGCAGTATATTCACAAGTAGGTTCAGATTCTTGTTGTTAAGCCACTGTGATATCTTCTTATAATCCTTTGTGGTTAATAATGCTGTGTACCCCAGTGTCTGTGTTTTATGTAAAAAAAAAATGGCGTTCTAAACCTGATTTTAGAGCGCCGCCTTTCTCCTCTCTCGACCTGACAGCTACAGTGGGAGGGGCCAAGAATCCCCCGCTGACGTCAGCCAGGAGGAAGAGAGGAGGAGAGAGGCGGCCGGGCACGTGAGCGATGAGCGACGCTTTGAAATCAGGTATAGAAGGGCATTTTTTTATAAAGCACATACACTGAGACACCTAACATTATTAACCACAGATGATTGTATGGAAATTTCAAAGTAATTTCAGCAGCAGGAGGGGAGGGGTGGACAATGTCACAAGTTGACAGGCGGGGGGGGGGGGGGGACAGAGGAGAGCTGCGGATGACGGAGGCACGTAAACTGACCACAGTGTCAGGGTTCAGCAGCCATGATAAACCGTGGTCAGTTTACGGGGGGGCAGAACCAGGGAGGATCAGCCAGGTATTTCAGGTGATACAGGGGGCCAAATTACACAGCACAAGCACTGTGCTGTATAACATGCTTTAAAGGAACAGGATCCTGTCTTTTTTTTTTTTAGTGTAACAAACGCTTTAAGTCACTCCCAGTGTTCAACATAATTTAACCACAATCACCTTTTATTACAGTGTGCTTAGCACACCATAAGTCCTAATCTCCTTTTTCAAACTTTCAAACTGTAGACTGCACGGCACCCCATGATTTCTAACAAACATCTTTCACCACATTGAAAAAAATCTAGAGATATCCTTTGTGCAGTCCTTTCCGTGTATACGACTACCATATCAAAAACAGAAAAACCACAAAAGAAAGATGCTGCTAACACTGTAATGTGTATTTCCACACCCTCAGTGATATCAAAAAATGAAAAGTGCCACACAACTTAATATTCACTTTAAATGCCCAACAATGCATGTAACAGCTCATGCATTTATGTGCAAAAACATATGTGACCAATAAATTTCTGTATATAAAATCCTAGAAACCTTCTTACTAACATAATATTTCACCAACAACACATGCTACATACATGTGTAGATGTGCGTAAACAAATTAATTGTAACAAGTAAATGAATGTTTATAAAGACTGGAAGCCTTCTTAGCATATAATCAGTGACTTACAAAGCAATCACATAATACAACTCAAAAATGTATGAATGAATAATAATGCATGAACTTCAAGTGAGCAAAAACACAATGAGGTTGATTTACTAAAACTGAAGCGTGCAACATCTGGTGCAGCTCTGCATGGTAGCCAATCAGCTTGTAACTGAAAGAGGAACTGCAGTCTGCTCACATAATTTGTAATGAAAACATCTTTGCCATTCTGAAGCTTCCCTTCAATCACTTTGCATATTATTTTATATATACTGTGATTCTGTACTTGCCAAATATGCTGCAGAAATCTCCCTCCACTGAGTCTGGCTGCAATCATTTTAAGGCCCCATGCACACGAGCGTATTAAAGAAATTAGCTATAACTTCGGGCCCGACGTCAGGGAAAAATCAGCGTCAAAAATGCAATTTCGTCTGCGTTTTGCACCGGCGTTAATGCGCTTTAGTGAGCTTAGGCGTTTTGTTTAAAAAACATTCCTCTGCTATATTTTAACCTGAAAACACCGGTGCTAAAAACGCTGGTTAACATCGTTATGGCGTTAATGCAAGTTAGTGAGCATTTTGCTGGCTCAGCTTCAAAAAAACGCCATAACGCTACAACCTTGGAACGCGCTGGCCATGGGTTCTGCTTTCAGCTCACTAAGGCCAACGCCCTCTGCAGCTCAAAAACTGCAGTATTTTTATGGGGCCATTGAATAACATGGAGAGCTGCAAAAAATGCTCAAAAACGCGGCAGCAAAAAAGCGTCCGTGTGTATAAGGCCTAACTTTGGGCAGCTGAGGCTGCTGTCTGTTCACTTCCTGGATTTACACAGACACAGAGGCACACCTCCAGCCCTGCAGCTCTCATTGGCTCTCTTATGACTCAACCCCCCTCCCTTCCTGGCAAACTCTCACAAGAGTGAGAGAGAGAGAGCTGTGCATGATGTCAAATGCCTAAGCTTTTTTCCAGCCAAGAAACAGGAAGTGGGCTGTATAAGGTATTTACTTGCAGAAAAAAAATGTTTTACTATCCAAAGTTAAAACAACAAGGGCAGAAGATTTAATAAATGGAAAGATGAAAATACGACTGAAGTTCCACTTTAAGCTTGTTCGATTAAGCTTTGATACAAAAAAAACTGAAAGCTGATTGGCTTCTATGCAGAACTGCACCAGTTTTTGCACTCTCCAGTTTTGGTAAATCAACCCCTATGTCCAATAGTAAAGTCCATTTAACGTGTTTCAGCTAAGTGCTATACTTACTGCAATCTTCATGCGTCCTTGAAGTAAATAGAGCAATGCATTGAATACCATTCACACTCTGCTCTCACCTTAATGATTGCACCTATATGTTTAAAATATGGCAGATGTGCATTCCCTTATAAGGGGTTCACTTCAAGGGCACCGCTGCTGTCCCTCGATCCTCCTCAATTACTCTTGCATATGAACTCCCCAGTGTCAAACAACCTCCAGGGCTCCTCTGCTCAAAAAGAGAGGCTCATATAGTGTAATACTGTAAAAATCACTATAATCTTTATTGTAAACAAACAACAAATAACACTCACAGGTAAAGTGCACTAAAAGAGTAGTGCACCACCTTAAAAACTCTTTTGTATATACAGATACAGTGCCCCTTTAAGGCTGAGACTTCTACATCACACAATCCAGCAAATTCATCCAGACTTCTTGGTGGGGGAGGATGATGTCACTAGGTCTAATGATGTCATCAGCCCCACCAGGGTGTTTGCTTTTCTTTGAATTGGTTGAACTAGATGGACCGGTGTCTTTTTCAACCTGATTAAAGCCTAATACACACGGGCCGAATGTTGGGTGGAAACGACCAGTTCAATAGAAACTGGCTGACATTCGGCCTGCATGTACTGCAGCTGGTCGGACAGACCGGCCGTTTTTCAGGCTTCTGTCGAAGTGGCATGACCGAAAAAGGTCTGCCGATCAGCTCCCAATCAGCAATATCAGCTAATGGCTGAGAGTGCTGACCGGAGTCTTCTATTGGGGGGGTCGCCCCTGTCAGACCACAATAGCACAGCAGGGGAGATCCCTGTACTAACATTGAATAGTTAGACAGTGGCTCCTCCTGAGCAGTTTTTTTTTCTTTTAGTCCTGCTTGGTTGATAAGAGGTGTGAAGGTGTTGGAAATGGGGTGATCTGAGATGTCAAGGTGCCGGAATTAGGGCTGATCTGAAGTCTGAAGATGTAGGACTTAGAGCTGATATTAGGTCTAGATCTGAGGTGTGATGGTGTAGGAATTGAGACTGATCTGAAGTGGGAAGATGCAGGCAGAGGTGTAACTAGAACCTTCGGGGCCCAGTGCAATAAATTATGAAGGGCCCCACTGACCCCTGGCCAGGGCCCTTCCCTCTTCCCACTGATCCTGGGGCCCTTTACTCCTATCGTGGGTCCTTTTATTATGGTACTGCAGCGGGGCCCTTTCACAAGTTCTGCAGCAGGCCCCCTTTCTGCCATCTTCAGGCCTCCCCATGGTGGTGAAATGCCAGGGCCCGGTCAGAATTGCAGCCTTTGCAATCCTGATAGTTCCCTCACTGGTGCCAGTAGTTTTTAATTTTCATTTTCATTTTATTATTTTTTTTTACCATTTCATTTTATTTCTTTTACAATTGTATTTTTACAATTTCTTACAATTTTTTTTAGGAGCTCTGTTGGGGGGCTTTGATGAGATATCAGGGGTCTATACAAACCTCAGCTCTTAATTTCCATCTGTGTAGCCTCAACTGTACAGAATGAATGGACAGGAATAGCTTTGCACCGAGCCTCCCATTCATTCAGAAACGGAAGTATAATAAAACAGTTTACTATGCTTCCGTGATGAATGAACCAATTGCTACCAATCACTCACTCTGTTCATTCAGAAAAGGAAGGAGCCGGTAAATGACAAATTTACCGACCCATTCTCATCTCTCCCTCATGACACATCTTCTACAGCATCTGGCAGGAGAGAGGAGGGGGGGAGACAGCAGCTCTGTGGGGGGGACCAGGGAAGCACACAGAGACCCTAAGAACAGCAGAAGGCAAGTAAACTGGATAGAGGAAAATGGAGGAGATTGGGTCCTCTAAATGCCACCCCTGCAACCCCTATCATTATGCCCCTGGGTGCAGGAATTGGGCTGATTTGAGGTCTGAAAGTGCAGGAATCAGCGTGATCTAAGGTGTGCAGGTGCAGGAATTGGGGCTGATCTGAGGTCTGGAGGTGCAGGAATTGGGGCTGATCTGAGGTCTGGAGATGTATGAAATGGGGTGACTTGAGGTCTGGAAGTGCAGGAATTGGGGCTGATCAGGGGTGTGAAGGTGCAAGAAGTATTATTATTATTACAGGTACTTACAGTATATTGCACTGTCAATTTACGCTGTGCTTTACATATACTGTATATATATTGTACATTCACATCAGTCCCTGCCCTCAGGGAGCTTACAATCTAAGGTCCCTAACTCACATTCATACATACACAATCTAGGGCCAATTAACCTACCAGCATGTTTGTTTTTGAAGTTGGAATTGGGACTGATCTGAGGTGTGAAGGTGCAGGAAGTGGTCTGATACAGTGCCTTGAAAAAGTATTCATACCCCTTGAAATTTTCCACATTTTATCATGTTACAACCAAAATCATAAATGTATTTTATTAGGATTTTGTGTGATAGACCAACATAAAGTGGCACATAAGAGATCGGGTGCGTTCAGGGCGATATGGCCGTAGGCTTAGCCTACAGCACCTGGTATTCCCAGGCGGTCTCCCATCCAAGTGCTAACCAGGCCAGACCCTGCTTAGCTTCCGAGATCAGACAAGATCGGGTGCGTACAGGGTGATATGGCCGTGGGCACATAATTGTGAAGTGGAAGGAAAATGATAAATAGTAAGTGTTACAATCCTGGCGGTGGAGTCTGGTTCATGCGGGGAGCAACCTCTCTTACGGCCCTGGTTCCAGAACCCCTGGTAGAGCAGACAGGGAGCGATGGAGCACAGGGGAGCACGAGGGCTGGATTAGACACAGATGATGGTAGGATGTCTTCCAGAAGTCCGTGCAAGACTGAAGAGTAGTGGTTCAGACCGGGTCAGCAACGTTCAGGCAAGGCAGTACAGAGGGAGCAGGCGGATGGATGATCAGGCACAGGCAGGGTCATCAGCAGGCGGGCAGCGAGGTACAAAGGGATCAGGCAGAAGAGTGGCCGTGGACAAGCAGAGGTCGGTTCAGGCAGGAATCATGGGTGGTCAGGTCAAGCCGGGGTCACAGGAACAGGAAGTGCACAGGTTTCAGGTCGCTAGGGAACACGGAATTGCTGTAGAACAGACAGCACCTGCTACAGGGAACAGGACACCTAAATAGGCTGTCTGGCGCCATTGGCGCATGCACGGGCGCACGCACACACTGACAGTCCGGGATGGCCGGAAACGGCTATTTTCCTGACGGTAAGGTTGACCGCAGGTCAGCCTGTATTTGTAGGAGGAGTCTGGGTCATATAAACCCAGCCTCCTCCTACTGGTCCTATCTCCCTCATTTTCTCTGGGAGGTTTCATGTTCTGGCATTTCGTCACTTCCAGTTCCGGTATTTCGTCACTTCCGGTTTCAGCATCTCGGAGCGACAAGCCCTCGAGACGAAGGGGGTAGACTGCTATCCATACGGAGCTAGTCGGGCACAGATCGGGGGCTGGGTAAGTCGGGCCGAGTGCCCAGTGTCCAGGAATGAAGCATATTCACTGCCTCCATTCTTGTCGAGCACAGGCAGAGGGGGCACGGCCGGGATTCACTGGGGAAGCCCAGCAAAGTAACACACGGGGGGACCGAAAGATGGGGGGTCTGAACAGCGGCATGCATGTGGATCCTTCGGGCAGGCTCGGGGTGGTTCTTACACATGTCAGTAATAGTTGACGGTGCCAGGAGTTCATCTCCCATGTCCACCACTCTCCCAGCATCTCTCAGCCTATCTGGGTTGAGTCCTTGGGGCTGGCAGGGACTTAGGGTATATCCAGAAAAAAAAAAAACATTTCTCATTTCTGGTGTCAGGCTTGTCACAGGGTTGGGGTGAGCATTGATAGCCATCTAGAGCTTCATCAAACAGGGCAGTTGGCTCTCATTTCAAACTGCAAGATTTCACAGGGGACGCATTTCTTGTCTTTTTTTGGTTCAAGTCATGTCGGCTCTCCTTCCGCCCACTTTGGGGCCCTGGAGGAAGGAGCAGCAGCATCATTTCTATTGGACTCTCGGCTGTACTGAACTTGGTTTTTTTCTGTTCTTTACGCAGGGGACACTTTAGAACGTCAAACTTTACTCTCGGTTGACGGGACAAACTACTTCGAGATCTACCGATAGTTACGAGTGGGGTTGGGACACTGTTCGGACTGTGGTCTTTACTCTTTACAAAAAAAAAAAAGACCTATATGGGATTCAGGGACGGTCGGGGTTCCTGAGTTGGGTCTATCCGACTCTCTACGACCCTCTCACCACCTGTACCCTCTACTTGAGGACCGTGGCAGTTGATAATGACTGTACACATTCTTGGTGGGGCTCGGACGGGCTTCCTAGGTGTACGTACGGCGACAAG
>BLSH010334706.1:0-12557 GCA_018402905.1 Glandirana rugosa | reverse complement strand
CAGGTCTTCCAGATCTTGTCTACTCTCTCTTTGTCCCCATCAGACTTCATCCCTTTCTGTCCAGTCTCTCGATACCCGCCCGGTCCGCATTTTTTTTTTCCCCTCCCTCTCCAGACTAAAGAGCTACATTGTGACGTGCCCACTATCCACTTTGTTTTGTGTTACTCCTCTTTAATTGTCTCCACCGGAAATCATAGACAGTCGTGTGGATTAAACTTTTTCCGTGCCAACATTTACACTTTTGTCATTTGGCTGATTGTTTAATTTGGCATTCCTGTTATGCCACCACCTAAGGTCCTTACCCTAATAGTGGGACCACATCCACTCATTGACCCCTCACTGGTTATCTCAACTCGCTTGTGGACCTTCAAGCCCAAGACGACCAGGCAGGCTTGGAGCCCTGTTTCAGGCCCAGGCCCAGGCCTGCCTTGGGCTTGCTAGCGTGCCTGTTTGTCCGTGCGATCGTTCGGGTTCCGTCCGGACCCGGACCCGGACTTTGTCCCGAGGTTCGGACGGACCAGCAGAACCCGAACTTCCAGGTGTTCGCTCAACTCTATTGGTCACTCCCCAGTTACTCACCTACACCAGGGTGATAATCCCATTCCTGGAATCCACCACCGTATTGTCCTTACGGTTTAATTTGTTAGTCGGTTTACTGTTTTCACATTTACAACCGTGCCTTTTTCAAATTAGGTGTGCTGACAGATACTAAAGGCCACCTCTGTTAATTTCTCCTCATTGTGTTTTGTTTCACCTATCACCCGTGCAGTGTTACATCGAGAAATCAGACCTCTCCCTCCCCTTTTTTTTTTACGCCTGGCCCGCCCATAGCTCTCTGACCTGTCTTTCCCTACTTCAGACTACCCCTGTTTCTCTCTCATCTGTTCTAGACCTTCTGGACTAACGAAACCCGATTATACCACCCACACCTCCTGAAACTTTTTGAATACCCCGCCTTAATATCTTACCCCTTTTTAAGATGCCATCGGCCATACGAACATCATCCTCTTTAGAGCTGAAGGTATACTCGCTTAATGCAAAAGGCTTGAATACTCCGGAAAAACGCAATAATATCCTGACTGAGGCCCGTAGATTGAAAGCCCAAGTTGTCTTCCTTCAGGAGACGCACTTTAAAATGACTTCCGTTCCTAAGCTATCTAATAAACACTTTCCCACAGTGTTTCACTCAACCGCAGAAGACTGCAGAACTAAGGGGGTGGCGATCCTGTTGTCCCAACATTGCGCCTTCAATCTACTAGATACGTTACAAGATCCAGAGGGGAGGTTTCTATTCCTAAAGGGCACCTGGCGTGACAAACCGGTCACCCTGGTGAACGTGTACTGTCCCGTCAAACAAATCCCATTTCTCCGAGAAACCATACTGAAGCTTTCCACGTTTCAGGAGGGCCTTCTAATATTTGGAGGGGACCTGAACCTTGCCCTTGACCCGCTCCTAGACACCTCTAATGGCTCAACATCATTGCCATATTAGGCTCTAAAACAAGCTAAAGTTCAACTGGCATCACTTACTCTCCACGACTCCTGGAGGACTTTGTTCCCCCGAGAGAAAGACTTCACATTTTATTCTTCACCCCACGACAGATATTCGCGAATTGATTACTTATTTCTTCAACAGGCAGATTTAGCCTACCTCCATAAAGCCACGATCGAAAATATGGTCATCTCAGACCATTGTCCCATCACTATGACTTTGAGGTTCCCTGACCACCTGACCCATACCAGAGTGTGGCGTATGGATGTGTCAGTACTCTCAGTCAAGACTGACATGGTCGATATTACCAAGACTCTCAAAGACTACTTCAACATAAATGACACCCCCGACGTAAACCCTTTGACCCTGTGGGAAGCCCACAAATGTGTGGTGAGGGGACATATGATCTCTTTGGTAACCAAGAGGAAAAAACTTTATTTGGCCAAGATCAAAGATCTGGTCAACAAAGTCAGTTCACTAGAAGCCCAACACAAAAAAGCTAGAGCCCTACAGGTGGGTGATGAATTAGCACAGACTAGAACCTTGCTAAGAGATTTACTATTTCAAAGAGAAAGGAAAAAACGTACCCTGACACAGACTATTTTATGAGCAAGGTAACAAACCAGGTAGGCTCCTAGCACGACTCACCCAACACCGTACCCTTGATTGCACAGTACACCACACCAGGGGTCATTTAGGATCCAAATATTCCAGAAATTATGAAATCGCGACACAGTTCCAGAACTACTACAGTACCCTCTACAACGATGTTTCTCAACCAGGGTTCCATGGAACCCTAGGGTTCCTCCAGAGGTTGCTAGGGGTTCCTTGAGCAATGGACAATTTCTACTTCTCAGATAAATTCCCAATGACACCATTGATCTTTTTAGCTATCTGTAAGGGGATAATTCTTCCCAATGACCATAAGTGTAAGGAGCATTCTTCCCATTGACCATCACACTAATGTGTCATGAGTTGTAGATTTTTAATTTTTAGCAGGGGTTCCCAGAGACCGGAGAATTATTTAAAGGGTTCCTCTGTGTTAAATAGGTTGAGAAAGGCTGCTCTACAATATAGACTCCAACCCTCAGAGTGCAATTAATCCCATTAAGCGAGACACTTTGATTTCGAATTTCTTATCCCAATTTAGCCCCAAACCCCTCACTAAATCGGAAGCACTATCTTTAGATACCCCTCTGACTATGGAGGAGTGGGTTGCAGCCCTGAAATCTACCAAGCCAGGCAAAAAGGGTTACCTGCCCTTTATTACAAAACTTTTCCGGACACCCTGGGCCAGCGGTTCTTGGAGGCCTTCAACTCCCTTCCCAATATGACAAAAATCCCTCCTGCGTGCCTAGAGGCCCATCAGACGTTAACAGTTATAGCCCAATCTCACTTCTGAATGTGGATGTGAAGCTCTTTTCAAAAATCCTAGCGAATCAGCTAAATACTTACTTGCCAAAGTGGATAAATCTAGACCAAGTGGGTTTTGTCCCTGGTAGAGAGGCCAGAGACAACACCATTAAGGTAATGAACATCCACCATTGGTTTACTACTTCACAGAAAGCGGGCTTTTTCCTCTCGATGGACGCGGAGAAGGCGTTCGATAGAGTGGCCTGGAACTACATGCTGGCTGTTCTATGGGCTCTGGGGTTGGGTGAGCGGATTATGGCCTTCATTCAATCACTTTACTCTAACCCGTCGGCCAGGGTCCGTGTTCATGGCCACCTATCGGACACCTTCTCCATTCATAATGGCACGAGTCTCCAATCTTGTACATCCTTACATTAGAGCCCTTCCTCCGTCAAATTAGAGCTTCCCTTGATATCACAGGCATTATGATTAAGGACCAGGAATTAAAAGTAGCGGCTGATATTCTCCTGTTCCTCTCAGCTCCATTGACCTCCCTCCCAAATCTTTTAGAGAAGCTTAAGCATTTCGGAATTTTATCAAACTTAAAAATGTATCTTTCTAAGTCCCACGCTCTAAATGTGACTAAATTTGACTCTCCCCCCTGACGTGGTGGAACTGTGCCGAATGAATTTCCCATTTCGATGGGATTTTGGCTGACACGTACAAAATAAACTTTCTCACGGAAGTAGATAAAATACAAAGTGACTTAAAGTGGTGGGATATACCATACCTGTCCTGGTTTGATGAGGGCCTCCATTCTCAAAATGACAATTTTGCCTCGTCTGTTATACAAAATGCAAGCCCTTCCCATACAATTACCCCCTCCTTTTTCGCGAAGCTCAAGTCGATATGTAGACTCTTTCTCTGGAAAAATAAGAGCCCAAGAATTAGCTGGAGTAAACTGGTCCTGCCCAAGGCAAAGGGGGGTATTAGCTTGCCCGATTTTCAACGTTACTACTTGGCCACCCATCTAGCCCGGATTATGGACTGGAATGTTCACTACTGCTGTAAGAAATGGGTCCAGATAGAACACTTGCTCTTTCAACCCAAACTGAGCGACACACCCTGGCTCCTGAGAAAACATATACCTGCTGTACTTTTCTCTCACCCACTTGTAGGTCCAACGCTACATGCCTATTACAAGGCATGTACCCACCATTCAATATCCAGTAATACAAGTCCCCTCACTCCTTTGAGAGGTAATCCAGCATTCCCCCCAGGCTTATCAGGTAGCTTTTTGAAAGATGAATGGCCCTACGACCGAATACAAGCAAGACAGTTTTTCTGCGGAAACAAATTCATTCGGTACAATACTCTAGTAGAACAATCCAAAACATCCAAATTTCCATTTTGGGCATATCTTCAGACCAAACACTTCTTAAACCATCCATTACGACGTGAGTTTTTTTCACGGCCAATGACATATTTTGAATCACTGTGCGGCAGCGCGTCCCCGCAATGTCATGTTATTTCTACAATTTACTCAGACTTGTTTAAAGATGCCAGCCTGACCATACAATTCACCCACCAGTATTGGGAAACAACGCTCACAAAAGAGCTAGATGAGGTGACCTGGGAGTGAGTCCACTCTTTTATTCACAAAAGCTCATTAAATGGAAATATCCAGGAGAATGGATATAAAATATTCACCAGGTGGTATAAAACACCTGAAATTTTACATAAGTTTATGCCTTCAATCCCCGACAACTGCTGGCGATGTGGAAAAGACGTGAGGTCTCCCCTTCACATCTTGTAGTCTAGCCCGGTCTTATGACCGTTTTGGCGAGAAATCCACGCTCTCACGGGTGAACTATCCTCTTTGTCTCTGGAGTTTTCTCCTTCCCAGTACCTTCTGCACTTGAGTGAAATACCTAGGAAAAAATACTGCAACTCCATAGCCGTTCCAATGATCAATGCGGCCCGCTTATGCATACCCACTCATTGGAAAGCGGCTGAACCCCCATCCCTGAGGGAATGGGCAGCTAAACTTAACCGCATATGTGAACTGGAGCAGTTGATTCATATCTTGAATGACCGAGTAAACACTTTTACATCGACCTGGAACACATGGCTTAAATTTACTCACTCCCAGTCCTATCAAGATATTATGTCCAAATGGAATCATTGAGTTGTCTTAGTTGACTCTAGCACCTCAGGTAGCAGAACGACCAGACCTTAACCTAACTGCTTGTCTAACCACCCTTTCCTCTTCCCCTTTCTTTATTCCTTTCTTCTCACTGTCTCTTTCCTTCCCCTCCCCCTCTTCTTCTTTTTTTTTTCTCCTCCCCTGTCCCAAGGTTTCCCTTCCCCTTTTTTCCCCACGCCTCAACCTCCCATATACCCCATGGGAGGGGAATTGGGGGCGAGACACAGGGCGCGAGCCATGCCTCCTCCAAACCCTCCTGGAACATATGCCAATAAGTTTTGGAGCCCTTTCTGAATTAACTCTGAGGGGCATGCCTACGCATCCAGCTTTCTCCTCCCCCTTCCTGTGACCAAGACCGGTGGTCAAGAATACTTAGTGTTATCTTCAGCTCCTGTCTGTTTCTTGAATAACATGGCCAAACATGCTATGTCATGCCATTACCTGTTTAGTTCTGGCCATGTAAAAAACATTAATCTAGATGTAACACTCCTCTCTATATTTACACATATGTAATGTCATTCTCTTTCTTTTTCCATGTTTGTTACTGCTTTCTTCTGTGAAACCATTCAATAAAATATTTGAATAAAAAAAAAAAAGTAATGCACTTACATTTTATGGCACTGGGACCCAGTGCCTAGTTGAAAGTAAATACATTTTAAAATCCAGTCCACAATGTGTGTGCACATCAAATCGTGAGTACCGGTCTGCGGGTGACGTCACTTCCTCTTCCGTACGCGTTACGTTCCATCAAACCGGAACTTCCTCAGCGGATGTGGAAATGACGTAGACTTCCGCTTTTAACTACCAAAGTGTCCTTTGACAAATTCAGAGGCCTGAATGTAGATTTCAATCTTAATTGTTTTATTTCGAATCGTTGATTTTTAAAGTTTTTTATAAGCTTTTTTATAAAGTACTAATTTAACTTGATATTAAATGTATATTGTAGTACCGGCTTGCGGGTAGACACGAAAAATTCCCATTTATGCGCATGTTTGGTGAGATTATGGAGTGACACATTGGTGTCTCCAATATTAGCATTTGACTTTCAATAATTGATGTCATTTCCTGCCCGGGAATTAGTGTTCCGGGTCAAAGGACACTTTGGTAGTTAAAAGCGGAAGTTGATGTCATTTCCACATCCGCTGAGGAAGTTCCGGTTTGATGGAACTTAACGCGTACGGAAGAGGAAGTGACGTCACCCGCAGACTGGAACTCACGATTTGATGTGCGCACACATTGTGGACTGTCCGGATTTTAAAATGTATTTACTTTCAACTAGGCACTGGGTCCCAGTGCCATATAATGTAAGTGCAATACTTTTTTATGTTCAATAAATGTTAAGTTAAATAAAAAATAAGTTTGTTACAGAGAGCACTATATAGTGTTTTTGTTTTCTTCTGGGAACACTGAGCTGAAGAAGTATTGGGAGGACCCAGCCAGATTAGATATTTCCTGTGTTTATTCTGTGGAGGGTTTGCCTTTCCCAGATAAAGACAGAAGCGTGAATTGATCCCTGTAATGAGGATCATTGTTGTAAGGTGAGCGGCTTGTATCACTGGTGGCGGCCTTTGGAACACCCTTTTCATCTGTGAAGCTGTCTGCATGCTTTGAATCACACCTGCCTGACACTTTTATGGATGTCTTCATGAACGTTTATGGACTTTATATGAGCGCTGCACAGTTTTTTATTTTGATAGTTACAAAGTTACATAGTTAGTCAGGTTGAAAAAAGACACAAGTCCATTTAATTCAACCAACAAAAAAAAAAATAGAAAAATTATCTACAACCATACAATCCCTTATACAATCCTTCACCCACAGTTGATCCAGAGGAAGGCAAAAATACGCCAGCAAGCATGATCCAATTTGCTATAGCGGGGGAAAAAATTCCTTCCTGATCCCCCGAGAGGCAATCGGATTCACCCTGGATCGGCTTTACCTAAAAATGTTAGTACCCAGTTATATTATTTACATTAAGGAAAGACATTTTTTTAAAGCAATCTACTGTGCTGGCCAAAACCACCTCTGGAGGGAGTCTATTCCACATTTTCACAGCTCTAACTGTGAAGAAAACTTTCCGTATTTGGAGATGAAATCTTTTTTCCTCTAGACGTAAAGAGTGCCCCCTTGTCCTCTGTAATGACCTAAGGGCCAGTCCACACCATAGAAACGCAGTCCGGATGCGTTTCGGATGCTTTTCTGCATGCTCATTTTTGGTGCGTTCCAGTGCGTTTTTGGTGTGTTTTTGATGCAGTCCAGTGCGTTTTTTCCCCCTTTTTTTCTTAACCTAAAATAAGGACATGTGAGTTCCAGTGCATTTTTGGTACATTTAGGTGCATTCAGGCGCGTTTTGGTGCGTTCCGGTGCATTTTTTATGCGTTTTACCGCTTTCCAGTACAGTTCAGTGCAGAAAAAATGCAGCATGTTCTTTTTTTTTCTGGAACCAGAACGTACTGGAACTGACTGCACTGGTGTGAACTATGCCATTGAAAACCATATAACCTCCTTTCCATGCGTTTTTGATGCAGAGAAAAAACGCATTGGACTGCATGTGGTGTGAACTGGCCCTTAAAGTAAATAACTCAACAAAAAACGGTGTTCAAACCACACATGTGAGGTATCGCCACAATCGTTAGAGCAATAATTAGCACTAAAGCTCCTCTGTAACTCAAAACTGGTAACCTGTAGTCATTTTTAAACGTCGCAGATGGAGATTTTTAAGTGCCAAAGTTTGTCGCCATCCCACGAGCGGGCACAATTTTGAATCATGACATGTTGGGTATTAATTTACTCGGTGTAACATTATCTTTCACAATATTGAAAAAAATTGGGCTAACTTTACTGTTGTCTTATTTTTTAACTTAAAAAAGTGTTTTTTTTTCCCAAAACAATTGCGCTTGTACGACCATTGCGCAAATATGGTGCGACAAAAAGAATTGCAACAACCATCATTTTATTCTCTAGGGTATTAGAAAAAATATATATAATGTTTGGGGGTTTTAAGTAATTTTATAGCAAAAAAACCCAGTATGGAAGTGGTTAAAGAGGTCCTGTCATGCTTTTTTTCTATTACAAGGGATGTTTACATTCCTTGTAATAGGAATAAAAGTGACACATTTTTTTTTAATCGGACAGTGTAAAAATAAAAAGTGAAATAAATAAGAAAAAAAAAAATGTAGAGTGCCCCGTTCCGCTGAGCTTGCGCGCAGAAGTGAACGCATACGTAAGTCGCACCCACATATGAAAATGGTGTTCAAACAACACATGTAAGGTATTGCCACGATCATTAGAGTGAGAGCAATAATTCTAGCATTAGACCTCCTCTGTAACTCAAATCTGGTAATCTGTAGAAATGTTTAAACGTCGCCAATGGAGGTTTTTAAGTGCCATAGTTTGTCGTCATTCCACGAGCGGGCACAATTTTGAAGCATGATATGTTGGGTATCAATTTACTCGGCGTAACTTTATCTTTCAGAATATATAAAAAAAATTGGGCTAACTTTACTGTTTTCTTATTTTTTTATTCAAAAAAGTGTATTTTTTCAAAAAAAATTGTGCTTGTAAGACCACTGCGCATATACAGTGTGACATAAAGTATTGCAACGACCGCCATTGTATTCTCTAGGGTGTCTGAAAAAAAATATGTTTGGAGGTTCTAAGTAATTTTCTAGCAAAAAAAAAAAAAACAGATTTAAACGACAGATGTCTAAAAGAGGCTTGGCAAAGACTCAAACTGTCAAACCGTTTACTGAAGTTTCCAATATGTTTATTTATGAAGTCAACATAAGGAGAAACATCTCCTTAAATTTGTTCTCTCACCTTTGTGAAATGTAAACCCTCTCCTTAAAATTCTTCCTTGAGCAATTCCAGTTTCCATTGAAAGGACTGGACAGTAGAACTTCACATCTCGGAGGAATTACCGCTGCCTCACACAAAACCAGGCACCTGTCAGCTACACCCGCGGCGCGGCCACAGCCCCGGGAACACTCCGCGCCGATATCATGGTGCTCAGCAACTCCAGGCAGAAGGCAAAGCCAAAAACTATCCGGGAGGTCTTCGCTCGGGCCTCCGCCAGGATGGCGTACAGGCACACAGCGCTCTCCCAGGATGAAGCAGCTCCCGCGCAAAGACGAGGGTGAGTCAGACTTTGATCTTTTAGCCTCCCCTCTGCGCTCACAATCCCAGGCCATACAACCAGATGTGCTGCAACAATTTGAACATATACTGCAGAGGGCCCTGAGGCAGACATCAGAACAAATCACAGAACACCTCACAAAGGAGATTAGAAGACTAGGCCACTGCACAGCCGAGTTGGAACAAAGAGTTGAAGCCACCATAAACAATCAGGCAGATGACCTAGAAGCCCTTAGAGAGGAAAACCTCTCCCTGCAGTCCCAGTTAGAGGACTTTGAGAACTGTGAATGTCGTTCCAAAATTCGCATCAGGGGGATCCCTGAAATGGTCGTCGACTTTGAGTCCTCAATCAGTGCCCTGTTCCAGGAACTCATCCCATCCATCCCCATTAAGCACCTAGAGATGGACCAAATCCACAGAACACTTACACCATGCAAAACAAAGGACCCGCCACGCGACATAGTTGCTAAGCTCCACTACTACAGAACAAAAGAACAATTCCTACAAGTTGCACGCCAAAAAGATACCCTCTGTGTTCAAGGTAACGACTATCAGTTGTTCGCAGATTTATCTCCCATGACCATCTCCAAACGGCAAGCACCTAAACCGCAGCTCCAGGCTCTACAATCCCACCACCTCACCTATACCTGGGGTTTTCCCTTTTCCCTCCGGCTCACCTACAAGGGTCGCAAATATATCTGCAAATCCCAAGACGACCTTCAGTCCCTCCTCCAGGAATTACACCTTGCAGCCCCAATGTCTACTCCGAAAGACCAGCGCCATTGACGACGCTCTGCCTCTAAATCACAGCAGAAGAATCTTTCCTCCACCTCAGCAGCTGATGACCGCAACATGTACAAATGCAGCATGTTTGCCTCTCCACCTGACTCCATAGACTGAGGTAACTCTGTGCTGCTTCTACAAACTCTCACTCTCCCTCTAAAAGTGAGCTCTTTACCCCCCAGGTTGCTGGGCATGTACCATACTCTTCCCATTTGAATAGATTCACCCTTACCATTTCCTACCACCCCTAAGATTCAATCAACTCACATAGGGAGAGCCTATGCCCAACCTGTACCATGAACATGACCCTCATTGAATAGATGGCTGTTTCACTAAGCTCAGTCATCATTTGCCATGATTAGGGATAAGCCTAAGGTTTTTTTTGTCTGTGTGGTGTAGCCCAGGCCCAGTACGAATTGGGGAGGGGGACACCAAATGTTTTTTTTTTCTTTGCGGGTGGGCTCTATCTTCTATATCAGACCCTCTTATAGCGTAAGGATCTGGTATAGCTGAATGGAATCCCTGGCTGCTTTACTTACAAACAGAAAGAAGAGGCTGGGAGCTGTCATTGTGCTAGTAATTTAAACACATATTGTTTTTGTAAATGTCAGTTTTGCTGCAGTAGATTGCATAGATTGCATATTATTTAATGCAATTTCGCATTTGCATGCACGTTATTAAAATTGCTGCTCCCTGACAAATGTAACATTTTATTTGCTTTTATAAATATCCCCCAGGGCAGTGTCCAGCTTCCCCACCCCATGCCACTTGACAATCCCTTGAATATTAGCCTAGAAAATGGCAATTACTGTTTTTTAATATTCAGCTCCCGTTAACATCAATGGGGTTCATATTTGGCTCCTGTACTTTAGTAATGTTTGCTGTGTCTGCTACAAGCTGACTCATCACGAATGTCCTTTATGTGCAGCAGTGACAGCATGGAGGCTGCAAATAACAGTCACATGGTTGAAATTACACATTGTTACAGCAAATAACGCTAGCATTATGGCTTTAGACAATTGTCCTATTGTAATTTTTATTTTAAGACCAGACACAAACAGAGCTTTCCAATAGTGTAAATGCCTGATTAACAGTGGCATACTCCTTTATAGTACATTCTCAATCAGATCAGATCCTCTTTTTCTGCACACATTGCCTCAGCCGATTGTTTAATTGTATTATGCCATGTTATGTCACTGCATCATTAGGCAATGGTGGGACTGTTGATGAAAGCCTGGGCAGGGGTCCCATTTGACTTGGTAATGCAAGTGTCATTTGCTGACAACTTGCTGATGATACCATTAATTATGCGCTGTTGTGTGGATGTGTTGCTCTCAAAAATGCTTTTCGGAAGTCATGACACTCAATGCTCACAACATATAATAATGTTCCATTCTGCCTGTTCATTTGTTGTAACAAAAAGCAGTAGAAAAGGAAGAGAACAAAATTAAGTGTACTGAAGAATAGTGATGGTTGGATATCGTGATAAAAGTAGCTGAAATAGAGCAGTAGTGAGAAAATCCAAGTTAAAAATAAAGCAGACCTAAGATTGAGAAAGGAAACAGATACACCAGAACTCCTATAATGTTGGCCAGCTTGAAACATACAGTCAGGTCCATAAATATTGGGACATCAACACAATTCTAATCTTTTTGGCTCTATACACCACCACAATGGATTTGAAATGAAACGAAGATGTGTTTTAACTGCAGACTTTCAGCTTTAATTTGAGGGTATTTACATCCAAATCAGGTGAACTGTGTAGGAATTACAACAGTTTGTATATGTGCCTCCCACTTTTAAGGGACCAAAAGTAATGGGACAGATTAACAATCATAAATCAAACTTTCACTTTTTAATACTTGGTGGCAAATCCTTTGCAGTCAATTACAGCCTGAAGTCTGGAACGCATAGACATCACCAGATGCTGGGTTTCATCCCTGGTTATGCTCTGGCAGGCCTCTACTGCAACTGTCTTCAGTTCCTGCTTGTTCTTGGGGCATTTTCCCTTCAGTTTTGTCTTCAGCAAGTGAAATGCATGCTCAATCGGATTCAGGTCAGGTGATTGACTTGGCCATTGCATAACATTCCACTTCTTTCCCTTAAAAAACTCTTTGGTTGCTTTCACAGTATGCTTTGGGTCATTGTCCATCTGCACTGTGAAGAGCCATCCAAGGAGTTCTGAAGCATTTGGCTGAATATGAGCAGATAATATTGCCCGAAACACTTCAGAATTCATCCTGCTGCTTTTGTCAGCAGTCAATAAATACAAAAGAACCAGTTCCATTGGCTGCCATACATGCCCACGCCATGGCACTACTACCATCATGGTTCACTGATGAGGTGGTATGCTTTGGATCATGAGCAGTTCCTTTCCTTCTCCATACTCTTCTCTTCCCATTACTCTGGTACAAGTTGATCTTGGTCTCATCTGTCCATAGGATGTTGTTCCAGAACTGTGAAGGCTTTTTTAGATGTTATTTTAGGTCAGACCGCGCTAAACACTCAATATTACTTGGTAAGGTGAGCTGCCATACACTGATCAAACAAAATCATAAAGTAATAAAAGTAAAGATTATAGCGCTCAAC
>BLSH010334687.1:66098-106877 GCA_018402905.1 Glandirana rugosa | reverse complement strand
AGTGTCACACATGTGGTATCGCCATACTCAGGAGGAGTAGTAGAATGTGTTTTGGGGTGTAATTGGTGGTATGCATATGCTGGGTGTGAGAAATAACCTGTTAACATATGACAATTTTGTGAAAAAAAAAACAAAAAAAAAAAACTTCATTTTGCAAAGAATTGTGGGAAAAAATTACAACTTAAAAAAATTCACCATGCCTCTTACTAAATACCTTGGAATGTCTACTTTCCAAAAAGGGGTCATTTGGGGGGTATTTGTACTTTCCTGGCTTGTTAGGGTCTCAAGAAATGAGATAGGTGGTCAGTATATCAGGTGTGATCAATATTCAGTGATTGGCACCATAACTTGTAGACTCTATAACTTTCACAAAGACCAAATAATATACACGAATTTGTTTGTTTTTTTACCAAAGATATGTAGCAGTATACATTTTGGCCAAAATTTATGAAGAAAAATTACTAATTTGCAAAATTTTATAACAGAAACAAAGAAAAATTTTTTTTTTTACAAAATTTTCGGTCTTTTTTTAATTATAGCGCAAAAAATAAAAAACCCAACGGTGATTATATACCACCAAAAGAAAGCTCTATTTGTGTGAAAAAAAGGACGCAAATTTCATATGGGTACAATGTTGCATGACTGAGTAATTGTCATTCAAAATGTGAGAGCGCTGAAAGCTGAAAATTGGTCTGGTTAGGAAGGGGGTTTAAGTGCCCAGTGGTCAAGTGGTTAAATAAGGACGCTGAACCCCTGGAGATCTTTGATCTCTTTCATATTATTCATGTAGATCTCCACTCCTCAGAGGTTGTCTGCTCCGTATTACACTGTGTCAGTGGGGAAAAGTGCTCGCTGTGTCACCTTGTATAGATAATTCAGTAAACTCCAGAGCCCATCAAGACCCATCCTGGGCACACCCCCCTAGTGACGCCACTGCTTGGAACGTCTTTTGTACGACCCCTCCTACTTTAAACTTTTTTCTACATATTACTCCTCTCTACTACACTCTAAAACTGGTCTGCTTAGTATCATGGAATCTAGATGGTGTTTGGATATACCAGAACTTACAGAGGAGTTTTGGCAGAGAATTCTCCCCCTACAAGTCCCCACGGTTTTCTCCTCTAGGGATAAAGTTAACCAGACCAATTTGTTATATGGATCCTATTATACTCCATGTCTCATTTTCTGGCTAAATAGATTGCTTCCTGCTGCATATGCTCTTAGTGCTCCTCAGCTGATGGCACATTTTATCATATGGTATGGGAATGTCCGCAGGTTAGAGCATTCTGGTGGCAGGTCACCACTTTTATCAGTTCAATTGCCCAAATACTGAATACCTGTAACCCCTTAAGTTGCCTATTTGGATACATTGATGATGAAACACCCAACTTTTCCAACGTTTAGTTCTGTTCTATGCTAAAAATCTATAACTATGCAATGGAAGTCTCCAAACCCCCCTACCATAGCTTTTTGGCTTACCCCCATTAACCAGGCACTCCTGCTGTATAAATTGACGTATGAAGCCAGGGGTTGCCCTTGTAAGTTCCATAAAATCTGGGACTTATGAATGAGTTCAGACCGCACTATACCACCTAAATCTCAAGGTACTGACCAGAGCTAGGAGCATATTGTGGATCCTTTTTCACTTTGGACTACTGTATTTTTATACACTGTTATATTGACAATCTATAGTTCATGTTTGTAGCTGAGTTTGGGTTGCTCACCTGTTCCTTTAGTTTAATGCTTGATCTCTGTGTAATGAATGGACATACTGTGCATTCTGAAATAAGTTATTTTCTGCGCTATGCTAAAACAGAATTGACTGCTGCCTACCCGCAAAGCTCCACAGAGTGGAGTTGGTAAGAAAGATATAAGGAACAGAGAGGTAAAATGGCGCTGCCGAAGTCTAATAAGTGGTTGTGTTAAAAAAAGTTGGAAAAATAAAATCGTCTAATATCATGCCCTATCTCTTCAAATTACAATCCACTCAAACATTAAAATCGTATGAGAGCTCAATATAACATTTGCAATCCTGGATGGCTAATAAACAGTTCCATAAACCAAAAAATACACATACAGTATCTCACAAAAAGTTAGTACACCCCTCACATTTTTGTAAATATTTTATTATATCTTGTCATGTGACAACACTGAATAAATTACACTTTGCTACAATGTAAAGTAGTGAGTGTACAGCTTGTATAACAGTGTAAATGTAATAACTCAACACACAGCCATTAATGTCTAAACCGCTGGCAACAAAAGTGAGTACACCCCTAAGTGAAAATGTCCAAATTGGGCCCAAAGTGTCAATATTTTGTGTGGCCACCATTATTTTCCAGCACTGCCTTAACCCTTTTGGGCATGAAGTTCACCAGAGTGTCACAGGTTGCCACTGGAGTCCTCTTCCACTCCTCCATGATGACATCATGTGGATGTTAGGAGACCTTGCGCTCCTCCACCTTCTGTTTGAGGATGCCCCGCAGATGCTCAATAGGGTTTAGGTCTGGAGACATGCATGGCCAGTCCATCACCTTTACTCTCAGCTTCTTTTGCAAGGCAGTGGTCATTTTGGAGGTGTGTTTGGGGTCGTTATCATGTTGGAATACTGCCCTGCAGCCCAGTCTCCGAAGGAAGGGGATCATGCTCTGCTTCAGCATGTCACAGTACATGTTGGCATTCATGGTTCCCAACATGTCACATGACACTCCCACAACCATGCTTGACTGTAGGCAAGACACACTTGTCTTTGTACTCCTCACCAGGTTGCCGCCACTCACGCTTGACACCATATGAACCAAATACGTTTATCTTGGTCTCATCGGACCACAGGACATGGTTCCAGTAGCCCATGTCCTTAGTATGCTTGCCTTCAGCAAACTGCAGGCTTTCTTGTGCATCATCTTTAGAAAAGGCTTCCCTCTGGGATGACAGTCATGCAGACCAATTTGATGCAGTGTGCGGTGTATGGTCTGAGCACTGACAGGCTGACCCCCCACCCCTGCAGCAATGCTGGCAGCACTCATACGTCTATTTCCCAAAGACAACCTCTGGATATGACGCTGAGTACGTGCACTCAACTTGTCCTGTTAAACCGCTGTATGGTCTTGGCCACCATGGTGCAGCTCAGTTTCAGGGTCTTGGCAATCTTCTTATAGCCTAGGCCATCTTTATGTAGAGCAACAATTCTTTTTTTCAGGACCTCAGAGTTCTTTGCCATGAAGTGCCATGTTGAACTTCCAGTGACCAGTATAAGAGAGTGAGAGCGATAACACCAAATCAGAGGCGGCTCTAGGCTTTGTGAGGCCTTAGGCAAACCTTAGACATGAGGCCCTACTCACGCCCATAATGGGAAAAATAATTCAAGCGATAAAAAAATTAAATTTATAAATTGCATATATTAACAGCTTTAAAGTGCTGGTGTCAGTACCCTCTATCTTGGTGCTGGTGTCAGTGTCAAATTAGGCGATTGCGAGGCCCCTGTGAGTGTGAGGCCTTAGGCGACTGCCTAATTTGCCTAATTAGAGAGCCGCCTCTGCACCAAATTTAACACACCTGCTCCCCATTCACACCTGAGACCTTGTGACACGAACGAGTCACACGACACCAGGGAGGGAAAATGGCTAACTGGGCCCAATTTGGACATTTTCACGTAGGGGTATACTCACTTTTGTTGCCAGCGATTTAAACATTAATGGCTGTGTGTTGAGTTATTTTGAACAGAAAAAGAGCAATGCCAATCTAAGTGCAGCAGTATAAAAACATCTTTATTAAAAAGACAAATGACAACTCACAAGATAAAAGCGTTGTCAGCGCATGTGTGGCAATAGGCCTTATATAGAGGTACTCCTTCCTTGATCCAGCCATTCAATCACATGGTACCTGATCCAGCCCAAAGCATGGTACATGGTACCTGGCTACTGTACCATGTGATTAGCTTAGCCAGCCACATATCACAACCAAAAGCAAGCTGTTCATGAATGGTTAACCCATCCATGACAGTGTAAAAAAAATTACATTCTGCCACCAGTCAGTATACCTAATCACTGGCAAACCAGTCATATGGTGATGCTGTACTGTACTGGTGTCAGTATGTAAAACAAAAATTGTGAAAAGAATGCAAATTTTATTTAATTTCTTCATTTTCCAAAACAAAAATGTACAACTTCAAAAAAATTGCCATGACTCTTACTAAATGCCTCAGACTGTCTACTTTCCAAAAAGGAGACATTTGGGGGTATTTGTGCTATCCTGGCATTTTGGGGCCTCATGAAATGAGGCTGACAGTACATCAGGATTGATCAATTTTCAAATATATATATATATTTACCATAGTTGTAGACTCTATAGCTTTCACACTTATTGGGATTTGTTTTTTTACCAGACATACTGTATAGCAGAAAATTTATGAAGAAATTTGATTGTATTCCATATGTTTTAAAACAGAAATTAGAAAATATTTTTTTTACAATTTTCGGTAATGTTTTGTTTATATAATAAAAAATAATTTAAAAAATGTGGTGATTTAAAATACCACCAAAAGAAAGCCATATTTGTGTGAAAACAATTATACTCGTATAAAGTTCACTTATGTGCAATGCCGCATAACTGCGCAATTGCCAGTTAAAGTAGTGCAGTGCTGAATAGCAAAAAATGTCACAAAGGGGGTAAAACCTTCTAAGGCTCAAGTGGTTAATTTAGACTTTAGCTACTAATATTCTTCCTTTTTTTTTTTATTCATTCATATAATCTTATTTTCATTTTTATTACCGTACCTTCTCTTAAAAATGTACCAAAATGCTGCAATGGTGTGTGTCAGGTTATTTTTAGTGCTACAGTGGGACAAGTCACCGAATAACATGCACAGTAAAACTATAGATAAACTTTAACTCCTTTGTATGGGGATCCTCAAGACACAAGCTCTCCTGGCAGGTACTAAAGAACCACACAAACATGGGTGGGAACGCTCTTCCAGACTTTCAAGCCTACTACTTAGCCTCCCAGGCCTCCCATTTCTACCATCTTCTGAAAACAGATCTTCCCCGATACCTGTCCCTTGTGAGCCTTAAGCCTAACCACACAGCGCACACCCCTCTGCAGGCAACCCTACGCAATGTAGCACATACCTCCCACCCCAGGTCCAACCCAGACATGATCTCCCACCACCGGTACGTCTGGGGCTGGATTGCCAAGATAATAAAATGCCCACTTTACCATACTCACACGCCTCTTTGGTATAATAAGGACTTACCCGAAATACTCACCGTCCCGGATCCCAAATTATGGATAGACCAGGGAATATTATATCTGCACCAAGTTCTAACTCCTAGTGGACCCAAAACTTACCAGGAACTAAACACAGACTTTGCATTACCCAATAATCTCTTTTCTAGATTCCTCCAATTAAGACATGCCCTTACGTCTCAATCCGCCAACAATTATCCCCAGATGCCTACCCCTGATGTAATAATCATTATACAGGGAGAAGACTCTTCAAAGCTGATCTCTAATCTTTATACGGCAATACGTCTCCCAACTACTACTACACTAGCATATAGAATCCCTTAAGCTCCCCGACCACCTTACGCAACTGTACATCATGCACAGAGCCTAACTCACCCCTCAAAGGCTTGCTAGATACCAACCCGATAGGAGCCCATCGTGTCCCAGATGTGATGCTGCAGCGGGTAAATTTTACCACATGGTATGGTCCTGCCCCAACATCCAAACTTTTTGGCTCTTTATAATCCCTCCCATCCTGGAGCACATCAGTTTTTTCACCAATGTCTTGAAGGTGGATGGTCATTTCAACAGCTCTGTGGAGCTTCTATGCTGGTTCCCACACTGGTTCTTTTTAGAATCAGGGACAGCCTTCGCTGGATTTATTTCAAATGGCTATTAAAGCTAAGAATATGGTACCCAGGCTTTGCTAAAAAGACAGAAGAATTTGGCGAGGTTTTGCCTGTAATGTGACCACATGTGGCGCTGGAACCTGCGTACAGGAAAGCCTGACATTCCAAAACCAAGGTACTCCTGCAGGTAGGGTGATCACATTTCCAAACTGCCATTCAGGGACACCCCCCCCCCCCAGCATGCACTGGTCGTTGACATCACGAGGGGGTGGTGCCATCATGTGACGTTCCTGGATGGCCCCGCCCCTATCTATTTAAGAAATGTCACTCAGCTTACAATGCAGTCGGCGGGTGGCCATGCTCAAGGGCGGAGCAGAATTTAAATGCAACTTTAGTGCCTTAACTATAAAGAGCATTTGTTTAATGTATGTTAGCGTAACATTCTAGTTGCAGGCGACCATGTAGATTCAAAGAGTGTAAGTGTTACTTCAATGGTAGGCTAACATACATTAAACAAATGCTCTTTATATCTAAGGCACTAAAGTTGCATATAAAAAACCCCCATACTTTGCACTATAAAAGGAATACAACTTACCTGGGGGATCCGGAGAAAAAATTGGACATACACTGACCTACCTGTCCACTACACTAACCTACCTGTCCACTACACTGACCTACCTCCACATTCCTACTTCCTGCAGTGCTCACACTACTCCCCCCACACATGTACAGTGTAGATTGGTGGATTTTGCTCACCTCTCCATGGCCTTAAAATGCACACAAACACGCATGCAGAAATACATAGTGAATGCTGAGACTGTGGAGTAATCAAGTCTTTAAAGCGCAATTCACCACTGACCTAACCATTGCTTCCTGCATGGTAAAATGCAGCATTTTACTGTGCTGGAAGAGATGTTTCTCACTGAGCATGACGTGTTCTGGTCTGTTTCTTACGACTTGTTTACACTATGTGCAGAGAACTGCAGGTCTCTGCAGAAGCACGCAGAAAACAATGGTGTTCTATGCGCCCTGTTCACACCAAAACGCTTGTGTCATGTGCAGAGCTGTGTTCAAATATGCAGCATGTCTTAATTTTTTTACACTGCAATGCAAATAAACACCTATACAATACAATGCACTCCAACATAACACAGGTAAATGTGTAGTTATGCATATTAGCTGCATTTTTTTCATACATTTTGATGCACTTATAATGTAAATATACCCTTACAAATACTGTAGGCTGCATTGCAATTACCCTCTGTATTTTTACCACTCATATACCTATAAAACTTGTAATTTATCTCTGCAAAACAGCACACCTTGCGCTATATGCAAAATGTTAATAAAGGGTAAATTCAATTGTATCCAATCCAGTACACATTTGGGAACTTAACAACATATAAAATACATTTACACTTTCTGGTGAGAGAATCACAGGATTAGCATGACCATCTCTTTTCCTCCTTGACATCAGTACAGTTCTAATTCAAAAACCAGGAGTCAGCAGCTGCTGCATAACAATGAGCCAATTCCTCTTATGGCAAACCATTTTGTTTCATCTGCTGCAGTGAAGATGAGGGTGAGACTGGAGGTATAAAAAAAAAGAACACAAAACATAACTTGTCTGCTGAAATGTAAGCCCTACCCTGAGAAAAGTCATACTTCTCCTTTCCTCCTCACCCAGTTAAGTCATCCATTATGGTTTCCATTGGATGAGGATTCTCCCCAGGATCAGGTACTGTTCTGGAGTCCCAACTCCCGCCACCCAGCCTCTCCTAGTTATCCCTCGCCGGCCAGGAGCTTCACCAACCAGTTGCCGTGCGCTCTGCACCAAGCTCTGCCCCTTCCCCTCTGCCATTCTCAACTCACGCGCTCTGACTGCCCACACCTGAGGGATCTTGGGGGACAGGCTGAACCACAGGAGTCCATGGGTGGGGGGAGGGTGTTGCAAAGCGATTCCCATGATATGCCACCCTCATTGAAGGTGTAGGGGGCCAAAGGAAGCACGAGGCACAGCAAACTTGGGACGACAGTGGCAGTCACAGCAGCACAGTGATAATGCTACACCTGGGGCGAGAAAGTACCGGCTGCCCCCCCACACTACAACACTGAGGGACTGGTCTGGATGATGTCACCGGCAGAAATGGATTGATCTAGACACTATATTGTCCCGGAATGAAGGTGTCCGGGCAATCCGGGACACGTGGTCACCCTAGGGGTGCTGTACAGGTCCAAGGGAGTGGACCCTCATACTATAAGGTACCCGCTCCTTGAAGGTCTTGAGACTAGATGGGTGAAGGCTGGGCCTGCAATCTCCTTCAGGCCCTGCGGAAATGGTGAGTAATCTCCTACGGGGATATGTACTGAACCCAGCTGGCTTCCTGTTGACATGGAAAATGTTTGTTTAAAATTTTCCCTCCTGTTGCCTTCACTGCCTTTTTTTCTCCACCAGAGGGCCACAGTCAGAAAGGATCTTCTCAGAAGAGTCTCCAAGGACTGCAGTTCCTATGAGCTGGCCACCAGGTGGAGCCTGCACCAACACTTTTTTCTTTTTCACTGTAAAAGTGAATGGGTGGCCGTGGGAGTGTGCACGGCAATCAGCGTGCACATGGGATCCCCACAGGGATACCAGGAAGTCGCCAGAAGCAACTATGGAGCTTCTGCAGTGTGAGGCAGCCGGCAGACAGTGCTGGGAGACAGAACAGGCAAAAATCCTGCTGGGGCACGTGAGTCTGGTGGTGGGCAGCTGAGTCAGGCTAGGCAGGGAGCTGAGCTTGGGGTAGGTGGGCTAAGCAGTACATGCACTAGCAAGCCATGGCTTCCAAGAAGCCCACTGCGGGGAGCACCACTTCCTGTGGTAAAATTAGAAGCACAAGTGGTAACCACAGTCCCTGCGAAGGCTAGCGGGCCCCTGCTGTCATTGCTTCCCCTGTGAGACCAGAAGCGACCGGGCAATTAAGCTGCTGTGACTCTCTGGTATTGTAGCTGACTCCTCATCTGTTTCCTCAGAGCATGTTACTAAAGATGACCTGTTGGCAGCCATGCTAGGCTTAGAAACCAGGATTGCTGGTATGATTGCTTCTACCACACAGGGTGCTAAGAAGCGTGACAAGTCTCCTTCCCCTAACCCTCCGATTCTGGAGCGAGAATGGGTTGATGAGGAGGAGGAAGAAGCTACAGGGGATCTGGCCGATTCTATAGCAGACTCTTCTGCTTCAGAGAATCCTGAGCCAGAGGAATCCCCAAGGACACCTGCCTCTCAGTCATAGAGGCTGCTGATCCAGACACTTATACAGAAGGTCCGTGCAGCATTCAGGTTACCTCCAGCGAAAAGTCCTGTGAATGTATATTCCTCCCTTGGGTCATTAAAACCACCACAAGGTGCGCAGGGTTTCTGTTTACACCCACTCCTTTAGAGGGTGATATATTCTGACTGGAAGCACCCAGACAGATTGCTTATTCTTCCTAAAGGGTTTTTCTTTGATATATCCTATGGAGGAAAGTTTTTTGAGAAAGTGGGGAGTACCAATTGTCAATGCAGCAGTCACATCTCTAAGTAAACCCCTGACCTGTCCTGTTGATACTGCTCAGGTGTTTAAGGGCCCTGCAGATTAAAAGTTGGAGTCCTTATTAAAGGCCTCTTTTTCCTTGGCTGGCTCTGCCATCCAACCTGCTGTAGCAGTGACTGGGGTATGCCAAGCCTTATAGGAGCAGGCTGAGAGACTCAGTGGAGAGGAAGAGCCGGGTGAGGAGTTCATGGATGTACCCCAGGCTCATGTTTTGCTGTGGATGCTCTTAAAGACTCAGGACAGCAAATATCCCATGGGAAAAGAAAAAGGTGAAACGGCACTCCACGAACAATAATAAGCTTGCTGTTTATTGGTCAGGCAAATACAGGTAAGACGTAGACGCGTTTCACTCGCACAACACGAGCTTAATCATTACCAAATATAATTAGCAAATATCCCAGTTGGCTTTATTATCCGTGCATATGCGCAGAATTTTGTGGCTAAAGACTCGGTCAGCTGAACTTCCTTGTAAGAAATTGCTAACAGGGTTCCCCTTTCATGGTGAAGGCCTATTTGAGGAAGGATACTCTTACCGCTGAGGAAGATCAGCGACCTCAAGGCTCTGGTACGACAGGTGAGGGCGATGAGACACCCTTCAGTTCACCTCTGTATGAAGCTGCTAGGGAAGATGGTAGCCTCTTTCGAGGCAGTTCCTTATGCACAGTTTCACCCCAGAGCACTTCAGTGCAATATCCTGGCAGAGTGGAATGGACAGTTGCAGACTTTGGATTCCTGCATGTCCTTAACTCCTAGGGCTCGATGGAGTCTCGCCTGGTGGTTAGTAAACCAGAATCTGTCTCAGGGCAGATCTTTTCTTCCAGTATCTTGGAAGATTGTGACCACAGAGGCTAGCCTTATAGGCTGGGGAGCGGTCATAGAGGACTCCACGGTCCAAGGGAGATGGTCCTTGGTGGAGCAGTGATTGCCCATCAACGTCCTAGACCTACGAGCCATTCAGCTAGCGCTGAGGTATTGGACATCCAGGTTGCAGGTAAGGGTACAGACCAACAATGCCACAGTAGTGATCTATGTCAACCATCAGGGTGGCACCAAGAGTCAGTTGGCACACAAGGAAGTTTGCAAGACTCTCTGAAGTTCACATCCCAGGGGTCGAAAATTGGAAGGCGTCAGCCGCCAACAGATACACCTGGGAGAGTGGTTGCTGCATCCCGAAGTGTTTCGGGAAATTTGCCTGCGCTGGGGGACACCAGAGGTGGATCTACTGGCATCCCAATTCAACAGAGTCCAGCAGTTTGTGTCCTGAGCAGGGGATCCTTTGGCTATAGGAGTAGGCACTCTGGTGATTCCATGATCCAAGTTCTCCTTGATTTATGCCTTTCCCCCAATCTCTCTGCTACCGCATCTCTTGCGCAAAATTCCGGAGGAGGCAGCTTCCGGTCCAACCCGATCTACTCTCTCAGGGTCCTATATTCCACAAAAGTTTACGTGCGCTAAGTTGACAGCATGGCTATTGAAGCCACGGTATTGAGAGATCCTGTGTAGAGTTGAGCGAACCCGAACTGTAAAGTTCGGGTTTGTCCAGGACTTTAGGGTGTCCGTGTCCCGAACCCAGACATTTGAGAAAAAGTCTGGATTCGGGTAATTTTTTGCGCCTGTTGAATAGCTGCAGGGTAGCCAATCAACAAGTGTTTCACTCGTTTGCCACTGGAAGCCATCACAGCCATGCCTACTAATGGCATGGCTGTGATTGGCCAGTGCATTATGTGACCCAGCCTCTATATAAGCTGGAGTCACATAGTGCTGCATGTTACATTATCTCATACTAGTGTAGGGAGAGGATGCTGCTGCTGCTGTGAGGGACAGATTAGCTTTAGAAAATCATCTCATACTAGTGTAGGGAGAGGATGCTGCTGCTGCTGTGAGGGACAGATTAGCTTTAGAAAATCTGTTAAAAACAGCGATTTATTGGTGGGTGAGTGCCTCATATAGAACCTAAGCAATTTTTCTGTTTGTTAGGTGGGCGTTTGCAGCCATTTTTGCAAGTGCAGTGCACTTGCAACTGCCTGTGTGTCAGGGACACTACTTTAATCGTGTTCTGTTAGTTCAGTTGGCAACATTTTGGCATATTTAAATACTGCTTTTACATTGCAATTAGACAAATAAATTTTTTTTTTTTGTGTAAAATATTACATTTGCGGCCAGCGGGGCATTTCTTGCACAAAAATAAAAAGTGCGTCTACACCTGGTTTAAAAGAAAAAAATATTCTAAATACTACATTTGCGGCCAGCGGTGCATTTCTTGCACAAATTAAAAAGTGCGTCTACATTGCTGGTTTAAAAAAAGAATAAATAGTGCTACATAGTACATTTGCACCTTGCTGTGCATTTCTTGCACAAAATTAAAAAGTGCGTCGACATTGCTGGTTTAAAAAAAAAAAAAAAAATAGTGCTACATAGTACATTTGCACCTTGCTGTCCATTTCTTGCACAGAATTAAAAGGTGCGTCTACATTGCCGGTTTAAAAAATAATATAAATTTGTTCTAAATAGTACATTTGCATCCAGAATGAGGAGAGCGTCAAATAAGGGATGTGGTCCTGCTGGTGCTGCTGGTGTTGGTGGTGTTGGTGAAGCTCCTGTTGCAAGGAGAGGACATGGTCGATCTGTGCCAGCTACACGCACAAGTGAAACACCTTCCTCAGGTGCGAGTAGCTGACAGAACCTTCAACTTTATATGGTAGGCCCGAATGCCGCTCAACGAATGGTGAGGCCAGAACAAGTACAGGCGATAGTAGATTAAACCATGGTACATTTTATATGGAAAAAGTGAACCCATGCTAGAACATCTCTGGGTTTGTCTGCAGATAGTGATCTTTTTTTTTTTAATATGTCTCAATATTTTGGGGGCTACCCCAATTAGAAAAAAAAAACAAACAAACAATAAACAGTGTTGGCTACCTCTTCCTCCTCCACCGCCACTTCCACCTACACCGCCACAGTCACCGCTTCCTCAACCTCCTACCCCTCCTACTCCACTTCCACCTCCTCCTCCATTTTTTATTTTTTTTTATGTGATTTTAAGTTATTTCCCTATCCACATTTGTTTGCAGGGCACTTGTCCTACTCTTACCCCCATTTTGTTTCCTTTTGCAGCCCTCTAGCCCTTTCCAGGACTTTTTTAGAGCCATTTTAGTGCCCAAAAGTTCGGGTCACCATTGACTTCAATGGGGTTTGGGGTTCGGGGTCAAGTTCGGGTCAAGTTTGGGGCCGACCTCGAACTTTTTCGCAAAGTTCCGCCGAACTCGAACATCCAGGTGTCTGCTCAACTCTAATCCTGTGGTTTCGGTCCCTGTGTTGTCTACAATGGTAAACGCTAGAAAGCTAGTCACCAGGAAGATTTATCACAGGGTCTGGAAGGCTTTCATTGCGTGGTGTGAGGCCAGGAAATGGCAAGTATATGATTGATAGAATACTAGTCTTTCTTCAAGCAAGGGGTAACTCATCTGTTACCACCTGTTAGATTTCCTTCCTGTCCATGGGATTGAATTTGGTTTTGTCAAAGGACTGGTTTCTGCCTTGTTCATATATTTTCAGAGGCCTTTGGCTTCTCACTCCTTGATCAGGACTTTTCTACAAGGGGTTACCACCAGGTAGATTGCCTACCTGTCTATGGGATTTGAATTTGGTTTTGTCAGTGCTGCAGAAGCAGCCTTTTGGACCTATTAGGGAGATTCCCTTTGTTCTTTTGACTAAAAAACGTGTCTTTCTTTGTGCCATCACCCCAGCCAGAAGGGTTTTGGAGTTGGCAGCTCTTTCTTGTAAAAAGCCATACTTGAGATGGCACCAGGATAAGGTGGTACTGCAGCCTCTTCCATCCTTCCTGCTGAAGGTAGTGTCTGCCTTTCATCTCAATGAAGATTTTATTTTACCTTCTTTTTATTTTCAGCCCTTCTCACTGGAGGAGAGACGATTGCACTCTCTAGATGGGGTGCGTGCTGCTAAGATCTATCTGAAGAGATCTGTAGACATCAGGAAGACTGATGCCTGTTTTGTTTTGCCTGAAGGCCCTAGGAAGGGTCAGGCAGCATCCAGGACAGCTATTTCGCTGTGGATTCACCAGCTGATTACTTAAGCTTATGGTTTAAAGGGGAAATCTCCCTCATTCCACTGGGAGATAGGGACCTCCTGGGCTTCTGCCACCAGACGTCGGTGGCACAGAGTGTGAGGCCGCTACATGGTCCTCAGTACATACATTCACAAGATTCTATCAAGTGGATGTGAGAGCAGCGGAGGATTCCGCATTTGGCCGCAGCATATTAAGGACTGCTGCTTAATTGGGATTGTGTCTCCCTCCCCTCAGGTTATATTGCTCTGGGACGTACCATGAGGTAATGATTATATAGCCTGCTCTGTGTCCCATGATGTATGAAAAAGAAAATTGGATTTTTTTAACTGCTTACCTGTAAAATCCATTCCATCCAACTCTAGGAAGAGTCCTGGTGATTCCAAACTTCTTCTATTTACGTATGATGAAGGCCACTGTTCTCATTGGGACCTTCAATGCTGCAGAAATGTTTCTGTACCCTTCCCCAGATCTGTGCCTTAATACCATCCTGTCTCGGAGGTCTACAGTCAATTTCTTGGACTTCATGGCTTGGTTTGTGCTCTGACATACTAAAGGCCCGCACACACAATGCGAATTTCGGACGTGAATTTTTGTTCAACTGTCATCCGAAATTCTTACTGTTAGTATGCTCCTTTCGACAGCTGCTTTTGATTTTTCACCAGACAAAAGCTGGATGTGCAGACTAGAAATTTTTTGTTGTACGACAACGCAACGTCCAATTTTTGTTCTGTTAGTATGGTTTTCGTACGAAAAAAATCGTACGACCGAGACTACGCATGCTCAGAAATGAAAAAAAGATGCAAAAATATTCAAAACATTGCGTCACTTCTGGCGTTTTGAGTTCGGTCGTACAAAAATTTTCGTATTGTTAGTATGCTCTTCACTTTTGACATGAGACAAGCATCCAACAAAAAAACGGACGTTCTGTCGTCCGAAATTTGCATCGTGTGTACAAGACTTAAAGTGGTTGTAAAGTCTCCTGGTTTTTCACCTTAATGCATTCCATGCATTAAGGTGATAAAACCTTCTACGTGCAGCAGCCCCCCCAGAGCCCCCCTTTACTTACCTGAGCCTGAACCAGTCTTGCACCGGGGACGAGCCTTGTCCCTCTAGCTGCTGGCTCCGGTCCTTATTGGATGGATTGATAGCAGGGGAGCCATTGGCTCCCGCTGTTGTCAATCAAGTCCAGTGACAGGGGTGATGGGGGGCGGGCCGAGTCCCTCTGTATATATGAATACACGCAACAGCAGGACTCAGGAGCGCGCCCGCACAGGTGACCACCAGGGAAAGAGCTTCCCTGATGGGTCACTCGATGCAGAGGAGGAACCAAGATCACAGCTGAGGGACCCCAGAAGAGGAGGATCGGGACCACTCTGTGTAAAACCACTGCACAGAGGAGGTGAGCATGTTTGTTATTTTTAAAAAAATGGGAACCTTTACAATCACTTTAACTGTGGGACCTTATATAGGTGTGTGCCGTTCCAAACCATGCCCAATCAACTGAATTTGATCAATCTCAAGGATGCTCAGTGGAAACAGGATGCACCTGAGCTCAATTTTGAGTGTCATGGCAAAGGCTGTGAATATTTATGTACATGTTATTTTTTCATTTTAATAAATTTGCAAAGATTTCAAACAAACGTCTTTCACGTTTTCATTATGGGGTATTGTTTGTAGAATTTTGAGGAAAATTATGAATTTAATCCATTTTGGAATAAGGCTGTAACATAACAAAATGTGGAAGAGTGAAGCAATGCAGATACTTTCTGGGTGCACTGTTAATGACCCTGTTAATGATCGGTCTGCCAGTAATTTTAACTTTATGAATCTTTTGAAAGGTAATATATGATAGGACAGGCATCACTAAATGGCGGCCTCCTGTCAGGATCTGGACCTAGTCAATGCACATCATCCAGGACTAAGCTATTAAAAACCTCTACATATTCTCCATCCTTATCCTTGGGATTGAATTCTGATTTATTCCTCAAGGAGCATCATTATTAATAACCACTTCAGCCCCGGAAGGATTTCCCCCTTTAGGACCAGAGCCCTTTTTGCGATTCGGCACTGCGTCGCTTTAACTGAAAATTGCGCGGTCGTGCGGCGTTGTACCCAAACGAAATTTGCGTCCTTTTTTCCCACAAATAGAGCTTTCTTTTGGTGATATTTGATCACCACTGCGTCATTTCTGATCGCCGCTATAAACAAAAGAAGAGCGACAATTTTGCAAAAAAACCCAAATTTCTTACTTTTTGCTAAAATACAAATCCAAAAAAAAAATATATAAAAAAACATTTTTTTCATCGGTTTTGGCCGATTTATATTCTTCCTCATATTTGTGATAAAAAAAATCGCAACCTGCGTTTATTGATTGGTTTGCGCAAAAGTGGTCGCGTTTACGGATGATGAGAATTAATTTCTGGGGTTTTTATTTTTTTTTTATTTTTTACTAGTAATGGCGGTGATCTGCGATTTTTAGCGGTACTGGCAGTGAAGGGGTTAACCTGCAGGGGGCGCTCTAAGGGTTAACTGTGTTCCCTGGGCGTGTTCTAACTGTGTGTGGGCTGCCCTAGCTGGGGAAGGGAAGCGATCACAGCTTCCTCCTCTCACAGAACGGAGGTCCGTGTTTACTTACACAGACCTCCGTTCTTTCACTCGGGGGGGGGCATCGCGGGTGGCTAGCGGAGATCGAATCCGCCGCACCCACTCCCTGGCCTTCCCCGGACACAGTGAGCGCGCGGGCGCGCCTCCAGCGGAGCTCACTGTGCGCGATCTCGCAGCCGCCGTCATATGACGGCGATTTGCGCAGGGGCGCCACACTGTCGCCGTCAAATGCCGGTCAGCGGTCGGCAGCCGGTTAAATACCTTTGGTTCCAGGGTTTGCTAAGAAATATTTTTTTCAAATTCAGAGACCTTATATATTTCTGTATCCCAATAAAGGTATCTAACTTGTTAAAATTCTTTGTAGGGGCAAACTTTAACCACTTTAATACCGGGCACTTTTACCCCCTTCCTGCCCAAGCCAATTTTCAGCTTTTAGCGTTGTCATACCTTAAATAACAATTGCGCGGTAACGCAACACTGTATCCATAAGAAATTGTTATCTTTTTTTTTCATAAATAGAGCTTTCTTTTGGTGGTATTTAATCACCACTGACTGGGTTTTTTATTTTTTGCTACATAAACAAAAAATATCATACATTTAAAAAAAACGTTTTTCTTTTGTTTCTGTTACAAAATTTTGTAAATAAATAACCTTTTTAACCTTTTATTAGGTCAAAATGTATTCTGCTACATTTCCTTGGTCAAAATAACCCAAATTGGTGTTTATTTATTAGTCTGCAGGAAAGTTCATAAAATCCACAAACTATGGTATAATACAGTATATCTGAAAATCTATAAATCCTGATTTACTGATGGCCTATCTCATTTTTGAGGGCAAATGTCCCCCAAATTACCCCCTTTTGGAAAGTAGACAGTTCAAGGTATTTAGTAAGAGGAATGTCAATTTTTTTTAAGTTGTCATTTTTTGTCACAATTTTTTGGAAAAAGATTTTTTTTCACAATTCACTTTTTTTTTTTTACATACTGTCACCAGTGCAATACAGCATTATCATATAACTGGTGTTCAGGGACACAGACTGGTGGCAATATGTAAAAGAAAAAAAGTAATATTTTTTTCAATTCCTTTCTTTTTTATTACATTTGTTTTTATCTTTTTTTTTTTTAGGATTTTTTTTTACACACTGTAACTAGAGCAATACAGTGTTACCATAGGAACTGACCAGTATCAAGCATCCATTTTTACTGAATGAAACAGATTTATTAATATGGTATCATATGGTACAGATGGGCTGTAATTGCCCCTGTCTGTGACCAGTCACAGCTAGCAACACAATTATTTACAATGAATGACATGAAAGGAAGCTATCCATTGTTTACAATTGTCATATGATCTGATGTGATTGGTCACAGCGATCACATGATACTGGCAGGAGACCAGTATAGTGATCACATAACGTCCACTCAGAACAACGAAAGGCCTGTCCAGCCTATAACAGATTGGCAAAGGTGTTAATGCTTTGTACAACACTTTGATTTCCTCTTCTTTAAGCACCACTCCAATTAAGTTATATATTCCTTCCCCTCAGCTTGTCGTTTTCGTTTGAAACTTCTTTCCAGCTCTCTTTCCTCTTCTTCTTCTCTCCATATTCCATCTCTCTCCTTTCTTTTATAGTTCTCAAACATTTGTCCTAAAAAAGGCGGCAATCTTGGTTCATCTCTTGGTTCATCTCTTTGATCATCATCATCAAAGCCAGCAGAATATTAGCATACACAAAAAAGGAAAATACTCCGGCGATAAAATGATAATCCTGCCACTTTATAAAACTCTGGGTAAGCCCCATCTGGAGTATTCTGTCCACTTTTGGTCACCAGTCCTCAGAAGGAATGTGCTGGAGCTGGAGAGAATCCAAAGAAGGACAACAAAACTAATAATGGGACTGGATGCCCTCAATTAGGAGGAATGACTGCTAGCACTAAATGTATTCTCGCTGGAGAAGCGGTGCTTGAGAGGGGACATGATAGCGATCTACAAATACCTCATTGTGGATCCCAGCATAGGAAAAAACTATTCAGTTTCAGGGAGTATAAAAGGACACTGGGCCGCACAATGAGACTGGAGGAGAAGCGGTTTAACCTTAACCTGCGCAGGGGGTTTTTCACTGTCAGGGCAATAAGGATGTGGAACTCTCTTCCACAATTGGCGGTGGCTGCAGGGAGTATGGATATTTTTAAAAGGGTCTGGGATGTGCATCTTAAAGTACACAACATACAGAGATATGGGAAATAAATGTAATTATGTAACTATGTAAATATAAACCCTGACACATGTACACAAACACAGGTTGAACTGGATGGACTATTGTCTTTTTTCAACCTTACCTACTATGTAACTGTCATGAGTTGGTGTATGGGCGGAGACCTAATGGATTGCTTGACTTTGTTAAAGAGGAATGGGAAAGTGAACCTATTCAGCATAAGAGTGTTCTTGATTATGTCTCTCAAATGCAGGAAAGGATCATAAGCGTGATGCCATTGGTCAAGGAACATTTGCAAAAAGCTCAGGAGGTTCAACATCGGGTCTATAATAGGTCCGCTATAATAAGGCATTTCCAAGTGGAGGATCAAGTGGCGGTGTTGACTCCCACTGTGGAAAGTAAGTTCTTGGCCATATGGCAAGATCCCTTTGAAATAGTTGAACAAATGGGGGAGGTAAATTATAAAATCCACCAAGCAAGCAAGAGGAAACTGTATCAGATATAACACGTAAACGTGTTAAAGCCCTGGACAGGGAACCGGTAACCTCACTGGCTGTAGCAAGACTTGAGCCTCAGGTTGGGGTAGAGAGTGTCCAAAGTCAGCAAGCAAAGGAGTTCTTGCAGAGAAATAAAGAAACATTTTCAGACTTGCCAGGTCTTAGTAATATCAGGGAGCATGATATTATCATGGAACCAGGAGTCTAAGTTTTGTGTCTGGCCTTACCATATCCCTGAGGCTCAGAGGAAGGCCATTTCAGAGGAAGTGAAGAAGATGTTAGACTTGGAGATTATTGAAGAATCACAGAGTGAGTGGTTGAGCCCGATTGTGTTGGTACCAAAGCCCAACGGGACTCTGCGATTCTGCAATGATTGGTAACTTAATGAAGTTTCAAGGTTTGATGCCCACCCCATGCCCCGGGTAGATGAGCTTATTGAGAGACTAGGTCCAGCCAGGTATATCACTACATTAGACTTTACTAAGGGGTATTGGCTGCTAGAGAGGAAACAGTTTTTTCTACCTCAGAGGGGAGTTTTCAGTACAAAAGAATGCCTTTTGGACTACAAGATGCTCTAGCCACGTTCCTGCAAGCAATGGATAAGATTTTGCAACCTCACCAGGAGTATGCCTCCGTATATTTGGACAACATAGTCATTTTTAGCAGAGACTGGGAATCAAACTTTCCCAAAGTCCAGGCAGTGCTGTACTCCCTTTGGAAGGAGGGGTTTACAGTGAACCCTGAAAAATGTGCTTTGGTAATGGAGGAGATGAAATACCTGGGGTATATATCGTGGGTAGAGGACTGGTAAAACCTCAGGTCAGCAAGGTAAAGGCGATACAGAACTGGCCACCCCCCTCACAAAGAAGCAGGTACGTGCAGTCCTGGCCATGGTGGGATACTACAGGAGGTTTGTACCCAACTTTGCCAATTTGGCAGCTCTATTGACTGATCTGACTAAGGGTCGGAAGTCAGTCATGGTTGAGTGGAATTCAAATGCTAAAAAGGCTTTTTTGAAGCACTATGCCAACACCCTGTCCTGATAGCTCCAAATTTTTCAAAATAATTCATTGTCCAGACTGGTGCTTCAGAGCATTAGGTCAAGAGCAGTCCTGTCACAGGTTGTTCATGGTGAGGAGCACCCGCTAGTCTTCCTCTGTAGAAAGTTGACACCAATGGTGAAAAACGATGCTATAGTTGAGCGATTGTCTGGCCATTAAGTGGGCCTTAGAATCCCTCAGGCATTATCCATTGGGGAGGAAATGTAGGCTGATTTCGGAGCATGCTCCATTAACATGGATGAGACAAGGTAAAGGGACTAATACCAGGATTACCCGTTGGTTCCTGGCACTCCAGGAATTTAAGTTTGTAGTAGAGCGCAGGCCTGGGAGATAGCATCAAAACAAAATGCAGATGCCTTCTCCCAAGCCCATTGTCTTAACTCCACTGTTGCCTCTACCTCCTTGGCGTTGGGGCAAGGTGGGGGGGGGGGATATATACAGGATACCGGAGCCGGTTCCTGGAAGGATGCTATATTTCCCCTCTGTTTGGACTGTGGTCCCTTTAAGGGATCAAAAAGCTTAAATCACTGGTCAGAGGAAGTGGGTTTAAAAAAAGACAGGAAGTTGTAGGTGTGGTGGGGAGGAATATAGAGGGGACTGTGGATGGTGGATTGGTGTACAGCCGTGAGGGTGCATGTCAGTATCCTGCCTGGAAACCTGTTGGCAGGGAAAGTTACCCTCTCCAAAAGCTCGAGACTGTTTAACTGCAACAGCAGTTCTGAACTCAAGTCAGTGAGACTGTTATTCTTTTTTGTGTTTTTTGCTGCTGTGAAGCTGTTTAAGTTAATAAACATTCCTTTGATTGTAATGCCTGAGTCCTGCAATCCAGCTGATTCGCCGGACATTGCAGTATATATACACTATATATTTTGTAGCAAGGCGGTACCCTGCCTGGGTCCAGGTCTAGTGAGCAGCCAGTTCACTAATGAGTCAGCTGTGTTCTGGGCTTTAAGTAATGACCAGACTAAGGCTCTAGGCTCCCAGTTGGAGGTGACTCCACCCTGTAGACAGGAAGTCTGGGCGTGGGAGTCAGAAAGGGCTTCACCTAGGAGAGAGGTGGGAGCCAGTGTAATATGAGGCCACTAGCTGTCAGTACCGAGTTGCTGAGCCTCTGGTCTGTGGGAGACAGACCAAGGCCTAAAACGGAAAGCCTAAGCAGGAGAGCTGCACTTACTAGCCAGGAGGGCTGAATACCGTTTATTAGCCAGGAAGGCTGAATACCGTTTATTTGCCAGGAGGGCTGAATATCATTTATTTCTGAATGAGTACTGCAATGCTGAATACCCCTGTGAGGGAAGCTACTATGTTTACTTTTGAACTTTTCAGTTCCTTTTAATAAAAGTGGGCTGCCATGCCCTAAAAATGCAGTCCGGAGTGGCACGTTTCCTGGAAGTCGCAAGCACCACTTGAGTCTAATCACTCTGCACGCTTACAATTGGTGGAGGATGCGGACACAGGTGGTGCTGTTTCAGATCCTTACATGCCGGAAACCATGAGTGTCAAAAGACTGTGTGTATTCCTATTGCTGTGTGAGCAAAGAGATCTGTGCGGTCTCTCAGCCTTAAAGAGACAGTAGAGCAGACAATCTTTTTCAAAAGGAACTGTGTGTACCTGACTGTGAATATGGGGTGATCAAAGCTCCTGAAAGAAGCAAGGATCGCTGAAATGAGAGACAGAGCTCTGTGGCTGGAGGGGTTGTTACCGCCTGTTCGAGCCCCATACATGCCTGAACAGAGTTTGCCAAGGAGAAGTTCTGCAGGGAGAGTGCGGTCTCCCATAGCAACCAGTGAAGTGCCGTCCAAATGGTGGGGCTGCAGTGAAGAGGTGGCTCACTATTCCCACAAAGAGGGCTGGGATGTCCGAGTCTGTGATGCCTAGGAGGGCTGCTGTTGCCCCTAGAAACGCTAGTGCAAGGAGTGCACAGGTGGGGGTGGTTGCCCGTGGCAAAGAAGTGATCTGTGTATCTGATTTCTTTCAGCTTATGTTACCTAATGATCACATTGAGGACTGTCTGGCAGAATTTGAAACCTTCATTTAAAGCATGGCCCTTAAGCCGCTGGGCTGAATTGGTGCAGCCGCTTCTCACAGAGGAGTACCGAGTACCGAGATGATTATGACAACTACAAAGCAGCAATCCAGTCTAGAGAGTGCTGGAAAAGTTCTACAAGGAGGAGCAACAGTGGAAATCTGTGTGGAAAAGTGTCTGCTGTTATCACTGGCAATAGGAAACCCGTTTGGCCTGCAATGGTGACCTGCAACCAGGTGGGGGCATTTGCCTGTGAGAGCACAAAAAGGACACCCTCAACTGAAGTTTCAGACCCCTGAAAGAAACTGATCATTTGTTTGATGCCGGTGAAGTGGTGGCAAGTCCGGTTAGGAGATCTGCTTCTGAGAAGGACTTGTTGCTGTGTAGTATAAATGATGAGTTACTGCAATGTGTTGTGAAAACTGACAAGACATGGAGCCTAGTGCGCTGTCTGCTGTGCAGTGAGTGGGGACATGTTGTTTCCAAATGCCCGTTGTCCTAGTTTTCAGTTCAAAGGGATGTGACCAACCAAAGGTCAGTCTCTGCAGTTGGGAAGCCTGATCTGAGTGCCTGGAATGAGCGACAAGCTGACCAAAAGTTCAGGAGGAGGACAGTTGCCCGTAGCAATGCCTGTGATTTCAAGCCTGCAGACTAGGTGAGAAAAACTGACTATGTGTGCAGGAGCAGCAGTGAAAGCCTGGCTGAGATGTAAACACCCGTGATAGATAAAGCTTGTAACTGGTTGTGGGACAGTCCAAGAACAGAGCCGGGGTCATGCACGGGTGATCAAATAGGCAGATAAGGCAAAAGTCAGTGAGCATGCTGAGGAGCAAACACAGGAGAGTAGTAGTAAAGTCCAGAAGGCAAGCCGGGGGTCAAACACTGAGAAGCAGGCTAGATGAACAAGGTAGGATCCACAAGGCAGGCCAGGGGTCAAACACAGAAGATCAGCAGGTAGACAGAGTCCGTAAACAGGCCTGGGGTCAAACACTGGAGAGAAGCAGGCAGAGGTTAGGAGACAAGCCGAGGAAAAGCCAGAGGAGATGATCAGGAACAGGTCCAAAAGGATAACCAGGAAGCTGGAGACGATCCAGCGATTTGCTGAAGACTGAGACTGCCTTTTATAGGCCAGCCAGAGTTCCCATTAGTTGCGCCGTGCGCCGTCCCGTTCTGCCGTGCACCCGCATGCGCACATGCACTCTTCTCCCACGTTCCTTTCATTTGCATTTCTCTGATAGTGCCCACCCAAGGGGCAGCCTCCGGATGCCCAAACTGGCCCATCTTTCCAGATACCTGTTATGGAAAGCATATATCAATCGTGGAGTATGCACATTGCTAGCGGGCTCCCAGGAATTGTCCTCCCGTGCATACCCCTTCCACTTGACTAGATACTGAATTTGCCTGCCCCTCTTTCTGCAGTCCAGAATGGTTTCGACCTCAAATTCAGTTTCACCCCCAACCAGGACAGGGGTTGATGGCAATTCTTCTCTTCCCGGAATGGACTTGGCACTGTTGGTTTAAGCAGAGAAACATGAAAAACAGGATGGATTTTGTAGAAACTAGGTAGATTTAATTCAAAAGCCACAAGATTTATCATTCTCCTGATTTCAAAGGGGTCGATGAATCTTGGCACTATTTTCCATGATGGACAAGTAAGTCGTAGGTTCATGGCTGATAATCATACCTTGTCTCCTTCTCTTCCGGGTTATCTCTTCTTCCTCTGTCATGATACCTCTTGTAATTCTCCTGACCTTCCTTCATGGTTTCTCCGAGGCATTGGTAATTAGATTGGATAAATTCTATCCGATCCTGGACCGCAGGGATGCCTCAGGTATGGTATTAGGCAGGAAGGAAGAATGAAATCCATAATTGGCCCAGAAAGGAGACTGATTGGTAGCTGTATGGATGGTGTTATTGCATGCAAATTCTGCACATGCGTGCAGTGAAACCCAGCCCTCCTGGCAGCAGGAACAAAAGCATCCAAAGCATCGTAGGTATTGCTCTAACATCTGGTTCGTCCTCTCCGTCTAGCCGTTAGTTTGAGGATGATAAACTGAAGAGAGGCATACTTTGATAGACAAAGATTTGCAAAGGTCTTTCCAGAATTTGGAGGTGAATTAAACACCTCTGTCAGATATGATGTCGTCTGATACTCCATGCAACTCCATACCCTGAGGGGGGAAGATCAACATTAAAGTCCATAGAGATCTTTTTCCAGGGTTGTTTGGGGATAGGTAAGGGTCTCAATAGGCCCAAGGACTTGGTGTTGGATCCTTTGTCATGTTGGCATACCGCGCAGGAGCGGACTTAGTTCTTAAGTCTTGCTTCAACTTAGGCCACCAGAAGGAACGCTGTATAAGTCTTTTGCACTCTAAAATGCCCAGCAAGTTTGTGGTCATGAACAGTCCTTAATATTTATAATTAGAGTTGAGCGAACTTCTGGAAGTCCGGGTTCTGCTGGTTCGGCCGAACTTCGGGACAAAGTCCGGGTTCGGGTCCGGATAGAACTTGCCCTCGGACCTCCGCTTTAAAGTGTTACACACAGTTTCCAGATGTTTGCAGAATAGTAGTTCAGTTTTGTCCCGGTTTTAGTTAAAGTGTGACACACAGTTTCCCGATGTTTGGAGAACAGTAGTTCATTTTGTCCCGGTTTTAGTTAAAGTGTTACACACAGTTTCCAGATGTTTGCAGAACAGTAGTTCAGTTTGTCCCGGTTTTAGTTAAAGTGTTACACACAGTTTCCAGATGTTTGCAGAACAGTAGTTCAGTTTGTCCTGGTTTTAGTTAAAGTGTTACACACAGGTTCCAGATGTTTGCAGAACAGTTTGTCCCGGTTTTAGTTAAAGTGTTACACACAGTTTCCAGATGTTTGCAGAACAGTGATATGGGTTCGCCCGGTTTTTGTTAAAGTGTTACACACAGTTTCCAGATATTTGCAGAACAGTGATATGGGTTCACCCGGTTTTTGTTAAAGTGTTACACACAGTTTCCAGATGTTTGCAGAACAGTAGTATGGTTTGTCCCGGTTTTAGTTAAAGTGTTACACACAGTTTCCAGATGTTTGCAGAACAGTGATATGGGTTCTCCTGGCTTATTTATACTTTTTTGACAATTAACTTTTTTGAAGATTATTTTAGAACAGTTATATGGCTTCTACCATTAATTAATACTTTTTAAGACACAGTTTGAAGATGGTCCACATCCACCTCCATTTTTGATTTTTTAATGAAATTATTTTTTTAAAAATGCTTTTAGTTATTTCCCTGTCCCTATTTCTTTGTAGGGCACTTGTCCCACCCTTACCCCCATTTTCCTTCCTTTTGCAGACCTCTAGGACTTTCCTGGACTTTTTTACAGCAATTTTCAGAACTTTTGGTAAAATTACCAGAACCCTGGACCCGAACCCGGACTTTGTTTGAAAAGTCCGGGTTCGGGTCCGGGTCCCGGACACCCCAAAGTTCGGTACGGACCCGAACTTTACAGTCCAGGTTCGCTCAACACTATTTATAATCTCACCTGCTGGGGAACAAAAATCTTGTCCTGGGAAGATAATAACCCTTCCTGTTTCTTCAGTGCAGATGCCTCTGGCTCCATACACTGGCTGGAAGCTTGCCTGATAGCTGACATTAGATCCGGCTGGATGAGCAAAGAATTTTGTGTTGACAGGATGGTCTCAGGTTCCAAGGTCTCAGGAGTGTCAGGAAACATTCGAGATAAGGCGTCAGCTTTCCCATTCTTGGAACCTGGCTGGTAGGAAACATGAAAGTTAAACCTAGAAAAGAACAGTGCCCACTGAGCTGGACGAGATCTTAAACGTTTTGCTGTTCTGAGGTATTCTAGGTTTTTATGATCTGTGAAGATCATGATGTGATGGACCGCTCCTTCCAAAAGGTACCTCCATTCCTCCAAGGTGAACTTAATGGCCAGAAGCGCTCTGCCACCAACGTCATAATTTCTTTCCAGGGGGCTCATCTTCCGGCAGGCAAAGGTTACAGGATGCAAGAGAGCTTTAGGTCCTTGACGTTGGGACACAATCGCACCAGTTGCTATCTCAGATGAATCTACTTCTAACACATAGGGCAGTGTAGGATCTGGGTGCTGCAGTACCTGTGCTGAGATAAACAGTTTATCAAAGGCTGCTTGAACTTCCTGGGACCACTGGAACCAAGCCTGCTGACGAGTTAGAGTGATGGGTGCAGTGATGGCTGAGAACCCTTTCACGAACCTTCGATTAAAATTGACAAACCCAATAAATCGCTGAACACCCTTTCTGTCAGATGGGGCTGGCCAATCCAGGATTGCTTTTACCTTCTGGGGGTCCATTGTAATTCCCCCAGTGGAGATGACTAGGCCCAGGAACTGTATAGTAGTCTTTTCGAAGTCACACTTTTCCCTGAGAGTAGCGAGTAGTTTCATTGATGTAAGCTCGTAGAGCTTCCAGTTCAATTTTGGACAAAGGAAATATGCGACCAAATGGAATTTCCGCTCTGGGTAAAAGTTCAATTGGACAATCATAGGTCTATGGGGTGGTAAATCGTCACCCTCCGAAAAAAGTCCATGAATTCTTGGTAAGCCACAGGGACACTTGGGTGTGTGACAGATCAGGACAGGTTTGGCGCATGGTAAGGAGCCATCAGCTAGACAAACTTGGAGACTTCACTGCTTGGCATGAAGAGGAACACAAATTTTTTCAGACAGAGTGCAGTCCAGGAAGCAGCTACAAGCCCCCGAGTCAATGATTGCCAGAAGCCGGACCTCCTCTCCCGCCACCTGTAGGGAGAAAGGGAGGACAAGGTGAGCCAAAGAGGGACTGGCAACCTGAAAGTTCATGGCATAATGTGGGGGCGACTTACTGGGTCTCACTGGACAGTTGTGAAGAAAGTGGCCAGTTCCTCCGCAGTATAGGCATAGGTTGGCTTGCTTGGCGGTGTTGTTTTTCATCCAGGCGTGGACAGGTGAGACTTTGGGCAACATCCAGGTAGGTGGAGAGGTGCGGAGGTGCTCAGATCGTCGCTCCCGCAGGTGCCTGCCGAGCGGGATGGATAGCTGGATCAAGCCCTCCGGGGTAGCGGGAGCTTCTACTCGGGCTAGTTTGTCCTTGAGAGTCTCTGAAAGCCCTTGACGATATTGGTACTTGAGCAGCCTCGTTCCACCCAGTGTCACCAGACCATCTCCAGAAATCTACGGTGTAATCTTCTACGGGACATTTTCCCTGAAGCAAAGTATGCAAGACGGACTCAGCGGTGGCTGTGCATTGCGCATCATCATATAATTGCGCCATAGCCTCAAAAAAGGTGTCTACAGAGTCCAATGTGAGGCTCTTTTGCTCTAGCAGGTTATGGGCCCAGGCCTATGGTTCTTCACATAATAAGGAAATGATGAAACACACTTTTACAGTCGCTGTAGAAAAGGTCCTGGGCTGGAGAGCAAGATGCAGGAGACAAGCATTTTTGAAGGCCTTAAATTTCCTACGGTCACCAGGGAAGCACTCTGGCATGAGTACTCTTGGTTTGGGAGGTGGCATGAGCATTGGTGTGGCAGGATTAACCCAAGCTTGCGAGAAGGAGGTTGATGCTGTACTGGTGGATGACGCACCTGCGTTGGTGGGAGTGGAAGATACCATCAGATTCTGCAGGCGACCCTCCAATTGGAAATAGCCCTCCTGAAGCCTCTGTATTGCTTGGGTGAGTACAGTAACTTGCTGACACAGAGCTTCGATTGGGGAGCAATCTCTGTCGGGTTCTGACATGGCTGGATCATACCGTCACAGGCACGTACCTGATCCGAAGCCGAGGTGCTGAGAGATGCTCCCCCTTGTGGCTGAACGCAGTATACCCCTGAAAGTGACACAGGAGGATTAGTGCGAAAAGAAGCACGGGTTACCAGCAGATGAAGGAGGCTTGAGCAGATGACTTTATTGGAGTCACAGCGGTAGGAGGTAGGGCTGAAGTCAATGCACTGAGGTTAAATGTCTTTTAAGTGCAAGAGCAGCAGTGAAAGCCTGGCTGTGGTGCAAACACCCGTGATAGATAAAGCTTGTAACTGGTTGCAGGACAGTCCAAGAACAGAGCCGGGGTCCTGCGCGGGTGATCAAATAGGCAGATAAGGCAGAAGTCTGTGAGCAGGCTGAGGATCAAACACAGGAGAGTAGTAGCAAAGTCCAGAAGGGAAGCTGGGGGTCAAACACTAAGAAGCAGGCTAGTTGAACAAGACAGGATCCAGAAGGCAGGCCAGGGGTCAAACACAGAAGATCAGCAGATAGATAGGGTCTATAAACAGGCCAGGGGTCAGACACTGGAGAGCAGCAGGCAGAGATTAGGAGACATGCCGGGGTCAAAGCCAGAGGAGATGATCAGGAACAGGTCCAAGAGAAAGTCGAGTCACAGTGGGTAGATAACAGAAGCAAGGCACAGGTTCAGGATAACCAGGAAGCTGCAGATGATCCACCGATTTGCTGAAGACTGAGATTGCCTTTTATAGGCCAGCCAGAGGTCCCATTAGTCGCACTGTGCACGTGCATTGTGCATGCGCGTGCGCCGTCCCATTCTGGCGCACACCCGCATGCGCACATGCATTCTTCTCCCACGCATGCGTGCAGGAACGTTCCGTTTATTGGCATTTCTCTGACAAGTACTGAACAAAACAGTGTGTCAGATGCTGTTGTGCCTCTTGGCCTGGCTATGCCTCACTGGGCGGATGTAGTGCGACAGAACAAAAATTATTGGGATGATTTGGCCAAGAGACTAATAGCAATGTTGGAACAAATTTCTGTTGGTAAAGGTATAGTGGACACTACAGTCCCTGACAAATGTCTTGTCGCTTATCTATTTTGTAGAAACACCTGCTATTAACCTGACTTTTAATTAATCAATTGGTGTTAGAAATAGCTCATATGAAAACCTAAAACCCTACCAAATGATGTTTAATGCACTGAAATAAATTAGTTTCACTGAAAAAAAGATTTATCATTTAATCAAGACAGAAAGGTCAAATTTTGGCAAGACAAAAGTTATGTCGCCTATACAGAAATTGAACACATTTACTGCAAATACAAAAATATGTCAGCAAATTAAGTAGTGGTGCTGTGAGATCCAAATTTAATATCTTGTATGACTTCCATGAGCTTGAAGGACTGCATCCATGCGGTTTGGCAAGGATTCATACAACTTATTGATGAAGTCATCAGGAATAGCAAAGAAAGCAGTCTTGCATTCCTCCCAGAGTTCACCAATATTCTTTGGTTTCATCTTCCATGCTTCCTCTTTCATCCTACCCCACATATGCTCAATGATGTTCATGTCTGGTGACTGGGCTGGCCAATCCTGGAGCATCTTGATCTTCTTCGCCTTGAGGAACTTTGATGTGGAGATGGAAGTATGCGATGGATCACCATCCTGCTGCAGAATTTGGCCTCTTTTATGGTTGGGAATATAAGAGGTAGCTAAGATTTCTAGGTATTTTAGACTATTGATGTTGCCTTCCACCCTGCAGATCTCTCGCACACCCCCATACTGGATGTAACCCCAGACCATGATTTTTCCGCCACCAAACTTCACTGTTTTCTGGGTGAATCTCGGATCCATGCGGGCTCCAGTAGGTCTCCTGCAATATTTGCGGCGACTGTGGTGTAATTCAACAGAAGATTCATCTGAAAAATCCACCTTCTGCCACTTTTCCAGCGTCCATCCTTTTAGCAGGCTGTGGGCCTTGGCAAATGCCACACGGTTTTTCAATTGACTTTTGTTTAGCACTGGCTTCTGGGCACTGATTCGACCATGGAGGCCATTTCAAGACAGAATCCGACAAACTGTTCTGGTTGACACAGGGACTTCAGGTGACCTGGTCTCGTAGAGCTCTGCTGCAGTGTAAAATGGGCTGGCCTTGGATTTTCGAGCCAACAAACGGTCCTCTTGAGCAGTTGTCTTGCGGGGTCTGCCTGAACTGGGCTTGTCAAAAACATCTCCAGTCTCTTCAAATCTTTTTTTTATCCTCTGTACTTGACTCTGAGGCACATTGAAGGTGTCTGCCACATCAGCAGTGGATCTGGTCTTCAGCCTCTTGATAATCAAAACTTTAGTCTCAGGGGAAATCTTAGGCATGTTTGCAGAGGTCTAGTTGCAGTTGATGTGAAGGTCTAGTGTACTGGGGTTCTTTTTATACACACCTGAGACCTAATTTATCCATTATTAGTCACAGGTGAAGCACACATGACAAGGCACAACACTTATGTCTTTGAAAAAATTGACTCAATGGGCTTTACCAAGCTGTGAATATTAGAATACTTTTTGACAGTTTTGTTTTGCACTGAAACATTATTACAAAAGCTGTTGGGATTAAAATGAGCCATTTCTTGTAAAAAAATCTTGATTAGAAATATATTTCAGCGGCACTTCACGTCAATTTGTACACAAGCGACAAGACTTTTGTCAGGGACTGTATGGCTGTTGTGTCAGGAGAAGTGTCTGCGGAACAGCTTATAGGCCAAGGTACGATGGCTGTTGCAGAGATTAACCCTCCCATGGCTGAAGGTCCGATCGTGTGTAAACACACAGCAAAAATTTTGTCTACAACACATAAAGAAAAAAATGTGTATTTTGTGCAGACATTCTTAAAGAAATGCTAGCATCGTGGAGTTTACAACCAGTGTATATCTTGCCGTTCTCTCCTACATTTGGAGAACTGGTACCACGGGGTACAGCTGATTGGACCTGAATATTGCAGGCTGTATTGTGCAGAGATCGGAAATGGTGGGATCATTTATTGCAATGTTTCGTGTTAATGTGGAAAGTTGTCTCACAGTGCGCTAGATCGCTTCATGCAGAGGTTGTGTATGAGAAGCACTCTTGAGCCCTGTTAGACAGGTCAGAAGTATTAAAAATGCCAGCCATAACAGACATGGTAACAGATACTGGTGTGAAAAAATGTGTTGAAAAATGCTAGTTGCAAGAACATTCGCTGATGGAGTATTCGACAACAGGGGGTGATGTGAAACTGTGGGAAGGTCCCATAAAGAGTAACCGCTTGCCTGTATGTGGTCCCTCCTCAGATGCTCTTCTAGCAAGCGATGGGACAAGAGCTCCGGGTGGTATTGACAGTTTTCCAATATTTCTAAGAAAGCGGTTGCCAAGAGTAACCCTACAGGTAGTGGCGAACCTGAAATGCAGATAGTGTTGGGTAAACTTGAGTCAGGTAGTGAGACAGGTGTTAAGGAAGTAGGCCCCCTTACAGTCCTGGGAGAGTAGGTCTGGGGAAGGTGATGGGAACCCAGGGCCAAAAGGTAGATGGGATTATAGAGAGGTCAGTGGGACCCCAAGAGTCAGGAAGAACTGCTGCTGGAAGCGCACCCAGTTAAAAGATGTAGGTGGAGTGCCCCTTTAAAAGTTATGTCAGGCAGGGATGGGCCCTTGTAGGTGAGAGCTGGCACAGAGGTGCCAACTTGAGGAGGATTGGTTGGTGTGTTACGCCCCCTCCGAGTTCAAAACAGGGGGGGAGGATATGTAGCAGGGTGGTACCCTGCCAGGGTCCATATCTAGTGAACAGTCAGTTCACTAATGAGTCAGCTGTGTTCTGTGCTTTAAGTAATAACCAGACCAAGGCTCTAGGCTCCCAGTTGGAGACGACTCAACCCTGCAGACAGGAAGTCTTGGCGTGGGAATCAGAAAGGGCTTCACCTAGGAGAGAGGTGGGAGCCAGTGTAGCATGAGGCTACTAGCTGTCAGCACCGAGTTGCTGAGCCTCTAGTCTGTGGGAGACAGACCAAGGCCTAAAACTGAAGGCCTATGCAGGAGAGCTGCACTTACTAGCCAGGAGGGCTGAATATCCTTTATTAGCCAGGAGGGCTGAATAGTGTTTAGTAGCCAGGAGGGCTGAATAGCGTTTAGTAGCCAGGTGGGCTGAATACCGTTTATTAGCCAGGAGGGCTTTATTTCTGAATGAGTACTGAAATGCTGAATACCCCTGCGAGGGAAGCTACTATGTTTACTTTTGAACTTTTCTGTTCCTTTTAATAAAAGTGGGCTGCCACGCCCTAAAAAAAATGCAGTCTGAAGTGGCACGTTTCCTGGAAGTCGCATGTTGCATGCACCACTTGAGCCTAATCACCCTGCATGACTACAATATATATATATATATATATATTGTAACACAGTGAGGCTCTGTCCCTATGGGATTAGATTAAAAATGGACACAGAGTCTGCATATCGGCGGACTGAAGAGCTACAGAGCATATGTTTGACACAGAGAAAACTGCTCTGGCAGCTTTCTCTGGATTTTGCTATTTCCGGATGGGGCTCTGTAGTTTGGAGATCCATAAGCATCTTGGATGGGACGGGATCTTCAACCCTGTGTCTGGCTCTTGTGGACAGCCAGCAGGGTGTGTGCCGAGGTGGACACAGCTTATATAACGAGGGGCTGCTGAGAGCAGAGGGTGGAGTGTGAGCAGCTTGCTGCTGCTGTTTGAAGACAGTCCTGTGTCCGGAAAGCGGTCTGCCCTGTGGGAGACTGCAGCCAGTGTAAGAGGGATTCATTGCCCAGGGACTGGGAAAGTCTGGCCAGCCTTGAGAGTGGGGGAGACTAAGGAAGCCAGTGAGTCCAGGAGGCTGATAAGAATTAAGAAGTCTGTTGGGAGCAAGCAGAGGAACTGCTGACAAGAGAGAACCAGGTGGCTCGGTATATTTTTAATTTATGTTTGAATTAAGTTTAAACCCCTGCATGGGAATCCTGAATGGACTTTTGTTTGGGTTTTTCCATTTAATAAATGTGGGCTACCAGGCCCTTAACTATAACGCCTGTCTGAAGTGGACTAACTGCACAAACATGCATCACATGAGCTAAATACCCCCAATATCACAAGTGGTCGTCTGATGCGGGCATACAGACAAGGAAATCCAGGTCTCTGCTTCAGTGGTGAGTCATGTCAGCAAGTTGCTAGCTGAGTGTGGCAGTCAGGCGAAAAGCATTGCGCAGGAGTTCATTTGATGGACTGTGTTGCATGCAGGTGGCGTACCTGTGGAAGTGAGCTCAGCGTGGCCTGCGAAGATGTCTCCATCAAAAAGGGCCAGTCCAAAGGGACCAATGCTGTACGAGACAGTGAGTGAATGGTTCAAGCGGAACCAGAATAAAGAGTGTGGGGTGCAGTGCAAGGGGCTGAGATCTGGATCCCTGATTACATGCAACCCATGCTACCTACAGAGGAGGTTGGGGACTTCCTGGAAAAGTTTGAAAAGTTGCAGTAAAGAGAAAATGGCCTAGGGACCAGTGGCCAGAATTGCTGCAACCCTTATTACTAATGGAGTTCCTGTCAATTTTCCATTTGATGGATTGGGACCATAATGATTACTGAAAGTTTAAAGAGGAAATCCTTGTTAGACCTGATTAATAGGGTATTTCAAACAAGTATCCCACTCGAACCAAAACACTGTATACTAGGAATCCTGGAAAAGACCATACCTGATGAGCTAAGAAGAGTGGCCATATCTAGGGCTCTGTTTCAGGCTAGGAAATTAATTTTAATATGCTGGAAGTCTGTGGCTCCACCGAGTATAAGTACATGGATATCGCATATGGGCAACACCTTAATTATGGAGAAATATATCTATCAGCATAGAGGTAATGTGAACAAATTTGAACGTATATGGGCACCCTGGCTGGATGCCCCCGGACTGAGTCCCAAAGAATTAGTAATTACCAGACTGTTATAAATTTCTGTTATAAAAAAAAAAATTTGGATGTATACCATAATATGATGGACATTGAGAGTGGGAGGGAGTGGTCAGGGGTTATGGGACTGTACAGCAAAGTGTAATATGATGATGCTCCCATAAATGTTGTAAAGCTGCTGAAAGTGAAATATTGGCATGTCTGTGCATTTCTTCAATAAAAGCTTTCTTGATTTAAAAAAAAAAAGAGGAAATCCTTCTTAGAGGAGCGATCCAGCGTATCATGGACTGTCAGCAATGCTCCATGATGGAAGTGGTGTTACCGGAAGGCCAAGGTATTGGAAATGCAGAGAAAAGCAATGTTTCATGCCTTGGCTGCTTAGGGAAAGTGGTCAGCCCAGAAAGGAGGGCGCAATAGCCAGCATCCTGCGTGAGATATAGCCAACCAGCTTTGGAGTGCAAGTCTGCTGTTACCCCTAGCAACAAGGATCTTGTGTTACCTGCAGGGGGCATCAGTGGATCTCCATAACCACATGGGGGAGTCAGCCTGTGGAGACACCACACATGTAAGACATTGCACTCAGGTGAAGGCTATGACACCAGCTACAGGAACTGGTAAGATTGTTTCATTTGGGGAGCTGAACCCAATAAAGTGTGAGTGTGTCCAGCGGGGAGATCCACTACGTGTATGGACATAGACTTGCTGCAGTGTGCTACCCAGAGCAGTGGGGAGGAACCGGGTAAAGCCCAACTGGCAGCTGTGTTAATGACTGAAAAGCATATGGGGACTCTGCATGTGCCTGCTATAATCCAGCAGATGGCTGGGAAAGTTAAGCTAGGGGTGATCAAAACCATTCTGGTGCCATGTTCCCTAGTGAAAGGTGCTGCAGAGATGCCCAGGGAAACCTCCCAGAAGCCTGCAGTGACGGAGCAGAGCATTTCCTAGGTCAGTTATGGAGCTGCACAAGAAGGGAAGAGTTCCCCTTTAAAGGGGGAGGGTGACTGTGAGGAGTCGCTCACAGGTTATTGTGGGTAATAGACATAGACAACCCATAAAAGCCGCAGTTATGTCTACTTGTAATGAGAATGCTGATGGTCATGCTGACAAAAGTGTTACTATTGGCAAATATGATGTTATTGGTGATAATTACATTGAAAAATGTTTCTTGTATTGCCATGTCTGAGAATGTTGGTAAAATGTTCAATACCAGCGGTGGGAATAGGATATCTCCCGTGACAAGCAGAGGCCCAGGATTGTCCATGGAAGTCTCATGGGGTCTCCATGTATTGTAACCAGAGGCTGTCCAGGATGGTGCTACTTTGTTGGAACAAGGGGGGACTGAGTCACACAGTGAGTGTGTGTGGGCACAGCCCCAAAACCGTAAATGTAACCCAGTTGGCAAGGGGTCAATTCAGAATGTAAAAGCTGAGAGTACAAAGCTGGATGTGGTAGTGGCACCACCAGAGCAAGCTGGTCAAAATAATGTAGTGCAGCCTGCCTTGGGTGATGAAACATCATCCAAATGTGATATGAGGAAAAGCATGTCGTCACAATGTGATGTGTACATAGGAGCAAAAAATGTGCTGTTTTGGCTAAAGAATCCCAGGTTCCTGTGGAGCCTTCTACAGCAGGTGATAAAGCACTGTGGAGCGCCAGGGATGGAGCCTCAGGGGGCTGGGATGATTGGCGCAAGGTAGCACTCGCGACACTAGACAAAGTGACAATGAATTACAAAGCAATGATGTGTAACAATGGGGTGGACAGAACACCTGCTATGCCCAATGGAGGGATCACAGAATGGCCGGTGCTCAAGGGCACGTTAACCCCTGCGAAGATTGATGCCCTCCAGTCTGAAGAGCCAGTTCAGGGCGCTAGCATGGCAGATGTGTTGTCCACAGCCCAACAGCTCAAGTGCCAAGGTGACAATGTGACTAATGCTGACCTGCAGAGGCTCATTGTTGAGTTAGAGGGGAAGAGGAGACATGTGTCTGACATTGCTCCAGGAGAGCAACAGGCTGTGTTGATGGGTACATCCAAGGAAGTGGAGGACTCTGCAAATGTCTCAACTTCTCAAACTGCAGTGGATGAGCCCCTCCATGTCTCAGACGAGGGAAAGGTCCGTAAAGAAGTCATACATTTAGACATGGGATGCATAGAGATGACAGAAACCTTAAGGCCCGTACACACGATACAACGGTTGTACAACAACGGTCGTACAGCAGCTTGTTGTACGGTCATCTGACCGTTAGTACGCGCGATTAGAACAGCCGACGTGCAACGGTCGTACACCAGAAGTTGGATGAGCAGACTAGAAAACTTTGGTTGTACAACAAGCGGTTGTATGACTGTTGTACTGTGTGTACAGAGAAGTTGGGCCAACAAAGCTGTATGTGCAAAACACGCATGCTCAGAAGTCAGGAACGCACGGAAGTGTCTGTCCGTGTAAACCTATGTTCCTAGTTCACAAATCACATTCACCTGAACTTCCTCTTTATATGCTCGTAGCACGTCACCATGTTAGGCTTGGTCGTACGATCACTTAGTGCACGTTAGTACGCGAGACATGACAGCCAACATACGATTTTGGACGTCTGGTCGTACGACCGTCGCACCGTGTGTACCAGGCTTTACTGGAAATGCTGGAGTTGGTAAAATGCATTCATTGTACACCTGGGTGTCTCCACCAGTCAGACCAGGTGGTACTGCATAGTACCAATTGGTGGAACCAGGTGGTACAGGCTGTGTTGGGTACCCCTGATCAAAAAATTATAATGCGTATTAACAGTTTGGCACATGATCTCCCGATTCCCTGTGAGGGTGCTTCCAGTTAATGATTGGTATGGAAGGCGCTCAGGAGAACTGTTGGAGATATCAGGGGTCTCTCCGCCTGATGCAGTGACTAGGAACATTTCTGCTGATGCGGTCCAAGGTGCGGCTGAGCAGTGGTCAGTAGAGGGCGCAGATACTGTCTCACCCGCTAGACCTCAAAAAAAGGATGGGCCTGGATTAGACACGGCAGTAGCAGAGATGCTTTCTATCACTCAGAAAGAGGTACAAGTTGGTACCCTGAGACACTGTGGGATAAAGTGCTAAAATTGGTTACTGTAGCAATGTAATGTGTACACCAGTTGGCATTATCGCAATAAGGAATAGTTTGTGCTGGGATCGGTGTCATTTATTAGGACAGCCACCCATGGAGTGTTGGACAACAGGTGAGGTGGAGCGGGGCAATGGTCACCTGGAATATAGTCGATCCCCTGTGTGTGGTCCCTCCTCACAACTGGTCCTAACAAACACTGAAAAAGAAAGCACTGATGGTATCAGTAGTTGTGACCTCAGAACTTGTGATCTGTTAATGAGTGGGGCTGTTAACATTGATTTGGTTGCTGGGGATAACCAAAGAAAGGTATCCAATCCTGAAGGTCCTGTGGTAAAGGGCAAAACTTATATCCGTAAGTTGAACGGAAGGATCAGGGAAAGCAGAGTTCCCCAAAGAAAACAGAATAAGCCCATGGACCCCAAAAGACGAGGGAGAAGGCTGGGTATAAGGAACTCTAGGACCCCACGGAGATTCAAGGTAGGGCGCACCTGGAAGCACACCCAGAAAAAAGGGTTGGGCCTACATGGCTGACGGCCAGCACAGAAGTCTCCCAACTGCAATAGTGGGTGCAGGTGTTCCTCCCTCCGGATCGAAACAAAGGGGAGGGGGTATGCAACACAGTGAGGCTCAGTCCCCATGGGATTAGATTAAAAATAGACACAGAGTCTGCATATCGGCGGGCTGCAGAGCTTAGGTTTGACACCAGGAAAACTGTTCTGGCAGCTTTCCCCGGATATTGCTATTTCCGGATAGGGCTCTGTAGTTTGGAGATCCTTAACCACTTCCTTACCGGCGTATAGTAATAATACATCGGCAAGGTGCACTCCCCAACATGGGTGGACGTCATATGACGTCCTCCCGTTTTCACCTCTCTGCGAGCCCCCAGGGTCCCGCATGGTGGCGATCGGGGATCGGGCGTGTCCCTCGGGACTCCAGCTATCGATGATCGGGGTAAAGAACTAATGAAATTGGCTCTTTCCCAGGTGACTGGCTGTGTCCTATCACAGCCGGTCACTTCCGACATTACAGAGCTTCGAGGGGCATGCAGCGTGGCAATCGGGGTTCAGGCTTGTCCCTCGAACAAAGCCCAACCCCGATCAGGGTAAAGAGCCACTGAAATGTCTCTTTACCATGTGACCGGCTGTGTCCAATCACAGCCAGTCACATGTCAACAAACCACATTAACGAGCTGCTACCAGGTCCTCCTCTTCACACACCAATCGTGTGTGAGAAGGAGATAGCGGTAACAGCTTGTTACTGCTTACTGTGTACACCAATCTCACTGATCGTCCCCCCAGTAATAAAGAAGACCTGTCACCACCCCATCAGAGTACCTGTCACAGCCCATCAGAGTACACGAATATCTGTCACCTGCCCATCAAAGTACCCGAGTACCTGTCACCTGCCCATCAGAGTACCCAAGTACCTGTCACCAGTCCATTAGAGTACCTGAGTACCTGTCACCAACCCATCAGAGTACCCGAGTACCTGTCACCAGCCCATCAGAGTACCTGAGTACCTGTCACAAGCCCATCAGAGTACCAGAGTACCTGTCACAAGCCCATCAGAGTACCAGAGTACCTGTCACCAGTCCATCAGAGTACCCGAGTACCTGTCACTTGCCCATCAAAGTACGCGAGTACCTGTCACCTGCCCATCAGAGTACCCGAGTACCTGTCACCAACCCATCAGAGTACCCGAGTACCTGTCACCAGCCCATCAGAGTAACCGAGTACCTGTCACCTGCCCATCAAAGTACGCGAGTACCTGTCACCAGCCCCTCTGAGTGCTTGTCACCAACCCATCTGAGTACCCGAGTACCTGTCACCAACCCATCAGAGTACCCGAGTACCAACACTTCTAAGTACACGAGTACCTGTCACCAGCCCATCAGAGAACCCGAGTATCTGTCACCAGACCATCAAAGTACCCAAGCACCTGTCCATCAAAGTACCCAAGTACTTGTCACCAGCCCATCTGAGTACCTGAGTACCTGTCACCAGCCCATCAGAGTACCAGAGTACTTGTCACTAGCCCATCTGAGTACCCAAGTATCTGTCACCAGCCCATCAGAGTACCAGAGTACCTGTCACCAGTCCATCTGAGTACCTGTCACCAGCCCATCTGAGTACTCGAGTACCTGTCACCAGCCCATCAGAGTACCCGAGAACTTTTTACCAACCCATCAGAGTACCCGAGTATCTTTTACCAGCCCATCAGAGTACCCGAGTACCTATCTGCAGCCCATAAGAGTACCTAATTACCTAACTGCAGCCCATGCCTTATAAAATATACATTGGGGTGTTTGCTTTCCAAAATGGGGTAATTTTGTGGGTCATTCCATTGTCCTGGTGCTCCAGGACCTTCAAAAGTGCGATAGGTAGGAATGAAATTAGATGTGTAATTTATGCTCCTAGAACGCCTGAAAGTACTACTTCAATGTTGGACCTCCTATGTGGCTGGGCTGTATAAAAGTCTCACGCATGTGGTATCCCATACTCGGGACGAGCAGCAGAATATATTTTGGGGGGTAATTTTGCTATGTACATGCTATGTGTTAGAAATATCATATAAATTGACAACTTTGTGTAAAAAAAATAAGTTTTCATTTTCTTTCCACATTTTACGAAGACTTGTGGAAAGAAATGAACCATACAAAAGACTCATAATGCTTCATAGAATATATGTTGGGGTGTTTACTTTCCAAAATGGGGTCATTTTGTGGGTAATTCCATTGTCCAGGTGCTCCAGGACCTTCAAAAATGTAATAGGTTGTTAGAAATTTAGATGTGAAATTTCTGCTCTTAGAATGCCTGATGGTGCTCCCTGCATGTTCGGCCTCTGTATATGGCCAAGGTGTGAAAAAGTCTCACACATGTGGTATCGCCATACTCGGGAGGAGTAGCAGAATGTATTTTGGGGTGTAGTTGCATATGCTGTTTTGACAATTTTGTGTAAAAAAAAAATAAAAATAAATAAATAATAATTTCTTTCATTTTCCCAAGAATTGTGGGAAAAAAATTACACCTTCAAAAAACTCGCCATGCCTCTTAATAAATACCTTGGACTGTCGACTTTTCAAAAAGGGGTCATTTCGGGGGTATTTGTACTGTCCTGACATTTCAGGGCCTCAAGAAATTAGATAGGCCATCAGTACATTAGGCATGATCAATTTTCAATAATTGGCACCATAGCTTGTAGACTCTATAACTTTCACACAGGCCAAATAATTTACACTGATTTGGGTTATTTCTACTAAAGATAGGTAGCAGTATAGGTTTTGGCCCACATCAAAAATCACTTATCTGCAAAATTTTATCATAGAAACTAAAAAAAAATGAGTTTTTTTTTCAAAAATTTCGCTCTTTTTTCACTTATGTCGCAAAAAATCAAAAACCCATAGGTGATTAAATACCACCAAAAGAAAGCTATATTTATATGAAAAAAAAATGATAAAAAATTTGTTTGGGTACAGTGTTGCATGACTGAGTAATTGTCATTCAAAATGTGAGAGCCAAAGTGTGGGAGACTAAGGAAGCCATTGAGTCTAGGGGGCTGATAAGAATTGAAAAGTATGTTGGGAGCAAGCAGAGGAACTGCTGACAAGAGAGAGCCAGGTTGCTCAGTATGTTTTTCATTTATGTTTGAATGAAGTTTGAACCCCTGCATGGGAATCCTGAACTGACTTTTGTTTTGGTTTTTTCATTTAATAAACTTGGGCTACCAGGCCCTTAACTATAATTCTGTCTGAGGTGGACGCACTGTACAAACACATGCATCTATCACCTGAGCTAAATACCCCCAATATCACTATATATACAGTACCTCACAAAAGTGAGTACACACCTCACATTTTTTTAAATATTTTATTATATCTTTTCATGCAACACTGCAGTAATGACACTTTGCTACAATGTAAATTAGTGAGTATACAGCTTGTATAACAGTGTAAATTTGCTGTCCCCTCAAAATAACTCAACACACAGCCATTAATATCTAAACTGCTGGCAACAAAAGTGAGTACATGAAAATGTCCAAATGACATAGTTACTATAATTACCGACACACAACTCAATAAAACTCCCCTGTCGTTTAAATGTGACAATA
>BLSH010334687.1:11392-44933 GCA_018402905.1 Glandirana rugosa | reverse complement strand
GTTACCGCACCAGCTTGGCCGGCTGAGGCACTCAGAACACCTGGATGGCAGCTGGAGAGAACAGTGTGCAGTCACACCGCCTGGACAGAGAACAAATATAGTGACAGGTTCGGGCAGCAGCGAGTGCAGTAGTGAGAGAGAGAGAGAGGGGAGGAGAACACAGGCCATGTGCAGCCGCGGCACCGGAGAAGTTCCGGCTGAAGAAAAAAAAGAACTGCCCTGGCTCCAGTCACCCACAAGATGGTGTCACCTGGGTGTGGACCCCCCATCCCTCTCGCTAGCGACGCCACTGGCGTATAAATAAACAGGAGAGTAATTATGAATCACAGAACCCCAGAGCAACATGTTGATGCTTCTCCAATGGTACCCTCATTTTCCAGTTGAATCTCTGAGGCATTTAGTATTTTAGCAGCATATATAGGTGGGCAATTTAGGTCGCTGGCCACCAGTGGTAACGGAGCCTTACCACTGCTAACCAGCTACCTGTACTGAACACCAATATATACCTTCAGCTTACAAGTACAAGTAGTGTGGTGCAAACCCCTTCTAGTTTCTCCTCTTTTACCTTGATTGTACAGCCCCCTATTTAAATGCACTGGTGGCTAGTGGAAAGGGCAAGACCCCGTAATAAAAGCACTTTACATCATTGGTTAGATTGGTTGGTAAAAGTCCCCAGTATGTGGCAGTTAGTGGTGCATTGCCCCCTTAAATTGTTAGTGTCAGGGAATGATCCAGAGAAGACAGTGGCACAGATATTCTCCATCTGCATGAAGGAACGCGCCTGTCTAGAAAGTCTAGAACAGCTGTGAGAATCTGTGCGCCAGTGCGCATGCGCATGCACCAGAGCGCACACAATACGTGACAGATGTTGGATGATCTTCAGCTTTCCCTGCGTATCCTGTGTTCCTGACTCTGATTCTGCCTGATCTCCCGATACCGACACGGCTTGCCTTGACCTCTCTGATCTGTTTGACCCGGCTTGCTCCCGACTCTTCCTGCTTGACCTCCTGTGTATGATTCCTGGCTAGCCCGACTTCGCCCCTGGTCACGTACCGTGACAAGTTTATCTGGTGCCTCTGAGGGAACTCAGCCCAGCAGTGCCAGCTGGCCAACTTGCAGACTTCTCATCAGCCTACCACAGCCGGTGACCCCTGCCTCTTCGGGCATAGTGCTCCCTGTTCCCACCTTCAGGGGTGCTCTGCGCCTAGCTGCATGGCAAGCCCTCTCAGCACTTCAGCCTTCCACCAGGTAACTGACAGTATCATCCAACCAGGATGTCAGAGGCCGACGGAGGTGCTTCCCCACTCAAGACGCTATGCCAAACAAGTTGCATCGCTAACCCAAGCAGTGACAAGACTACAGGAGGGATACTTCCAGCTGGAGGGACATCTTCAGCATTTATCTACGTCCTCTGCTGCAGCTTCTCCTCGTCCATCTGCCTCTTCAGCTCCAGAACAGCCAGCTCAAGTCTCCAAGGTGGTGGTCCCGCCTCCTGAACCAAGGGTCCCTACACCAGAACATTACTCTGGTGACCGAAGGAAGTTCCATGCATTCAAAAACGCATGTTTGCTATACCTGGCCTTGCAATCAAGAATCTTCTCCCTAGAGACTGTTAAAGTGGGGTTTATTATATCCTTATTGTCTGATGAACCTCAGTCCTGGGCCCATCACTTACTAAAGCAGAAGGACCCTGCCATCAACTCTGTGGATGCATTTTTTGAAGCCATGTCCTTACTTTATGATGACCCACAATGCACAACCACTGCTGAATCTGCCCTACACACCTTAAAGCAAGGCCCACGACCTACAGAAGATTATACTGTGGACTTACGCAGGTGGGCCGCAGATACAGGGTGGAACGAAGCTACACTCAGATACCAATATCATCTGGGACCCTCTGAATCGCTTAAAGATGAGCTGGCAAGAGCAGAGACTCCCACCACTCTTGAAGGTTTGATTCAGCTGACCATCCAACTTGACAGGCGCCTGCGGGAGCGGCGGTCGAAACGCTCACAAGTGTATCGACCAGCATGGATGCTACCAAGAGTTCCTCCTGTTGCTGCACCTGTCTCAGTACCCTCTTCAGCAACAACTTGGAAGGAGAACCAATGCAGCTGGGCCTGGTTCGTTCAGCCCTTACTCCTGAAGAAAGACACAGTCGCCGTCAGGCGAACCTCTACTGCAGAGAAAGTGGACATTTTCTACACAACTGTCCTGTGAGGCCCCGTAAGTCTTATCCCCAGAGCCCTATGTGTTTCCAAGTTTCTGGGGCCTCCCCGTCTCATCTCATTCTTAATGTCTTGTTGCCTCATGGACACTGTTTTAGCAAAAAAGACTTTGTATTCCTTTACAAACTCGGAAACAGAGACTGGAGATTCACCTGGCTGATGGGACCATTTCCAAATCCAGGCCTGTCACCCAAGAAACTATACCCTTACTTACTTCCACCAAGTCCGGCCATAAAGAGTTTCTTTGTTTCAATGTTCTCTGCTCCCCAATGTTTTCAGTGATCCTGGGAATTCTGTGGTTACGGGCCCAAAACGCGTCTATCGACTGGATAAAAGGGGAGATCCTCTTCACGTCCCCCTACTGTCTTCAGTCCTGCCTTGCACCTGAAGTATCACATCCGGCTAGCTGTCTTACTGTCCAGTCAACTTCAAACACCAGCCAAGTTATACCCTCAGCCTATCAGGAATTTCTGGACATCTTTGACAAAAAGAAGGCAGAGACTTTACCTTCACATGGCCCATATGATTGCCCATTCTAACTATTACCGGGTGCAGAGATCCCGTTCAGATGGATATTCCCATTATCAGAGACTGAGCTAGAGACCCTATGTCAATACATTAATGAGAATCTAGAAAAGGGGTTTATCCGTCCCTCTTCCTCTCTAGCCGATGCAGGGATCTTTTTCGTACAAAAGAAAGACCATACTCTCTGGCCATGCGTGGACTATAGAGAACTCAATAGAATCACCATCAAGAACTGGTACCCCTTACCTCTCTATCCCAAGCTCTTTCAGAGATTCCATGATGCCAGGCTGTTTACCAGACTAGATCTTTGAGGAGCATATAATCTGGTACGCATCCGAGAGGGGGACGAGTGGAAAACGGCCTTTCGTACCTGTTTCGGGCATTTTGAATATCTCATTATGCCATTCGGACTGTGTAATGCCCCAGCCACTTTTCAGCGTTTTGTAAATTACATTTTCAGAGAATTCCTTGACCACTTTTTGATTGTCTATTTGGATGATATCCTTATTTTTTCTGCTTTCTTGGAACTACACAGAGTTCATGTCAAGAAATTCTTATTGACATTAAGGAAACATGGACTGTATGCAAAAGCAGAAAAGTGTGACTTTGAGAAGACAACAATCCAGTTCCTAGGCTTAATTATCTAAATGGATGGTGTAGCTATGGATCTGCTAAAAGTATCAGCTATCCTGGAATGGCCAGCTCCCACCGATAAAAAGAGCATTCAGAGATTCGTGGGGTTTGCTAACTTTTATTGGAGATTCATTAAAAACTTTACTGGCATCATTTCCCCAATCACCCAGCTGACCCATCAACACACCCGTTTCCAATGGTCACAAGAGGCTCAGGCAGCTTTTGACAAATTAAAATCCTTGTTTACATCGGCCCCTGTTCTGCAGCATCCAGATCCAGCTCTGCCCTTTGTTCTGGAGGTCGATGCATCAGAAGTCACCACAGGAGCTGTCCTATCCCAACAGCAGGGCCCTAAGGCATTGCTCCACCCAGTAGTTTTCTTTTCCTGAAAGATGAGTCAAGCCGAAAAGAACTATGATGTGGGAGAACGAGAACTGTTAGCAATAAAGATTTCATTGGAAGAAAGGCGATATCTCTTGAAAGGCGCAGCCTATCCCATAATGATATTCACGGACCATAAAAATCTAGAATATCTGAGATCAGCGAAACGTTTGAGACCACGTCAGGCTCGATGGGCTCTATTTTTCTCAAGATTCAATTTTCACCTTACTTATTGGACCTGGCTCTAAGAATGGGAAAGCAGATGCACTGTCACGTATGTTCCCAGAGACACCAGAAACTGTAGCCCTCTCCATTCTGTCTCCTCAGAATTTTTTATTGATCCAACCTTATTTGAGAACAACTCTTGAACAAACTTCAGCTCAGTGTTCACAATCCAAGGCTTCTACACTCCAGAGACCAGAGGGAATCCTGTGACATGGAAATAAAATATTTGTGCCCAAGGGAGCCAGACCCCAGGTCCTCAAGACCTTTCATGATCACCAGCTTGCTGGCCACTTCGGGGCCCATAAAACTGCTGAATTGATACAGCGTTCTTATTGGTGGCCTAATCTAAAATGGTATTGCAAGGATTATGTGAAGTCATGTACTACCTGTACCAGGAACAAGGGAAGTTACACGCAAGCTTGGGGTCTGTTAAGACCATTACCGGTCCCAGAGCACCCTTGGAAAATGTTGTCTATGGATTTTATTGTTGACCTACCTCCCTCGGAAGGGTTTTCCACCATCTTGGTAGTGGTTGACCGTTTATCGAAGAAGGCCCACTTTTTGCCCTTTGTTGGTACTCCCTCTGCTATGGATACAGCTCATGTCTTAATCAAAGAAGTTGGAAGACTACACAGGCTTCCCGACAGCATTGTTTTTGACAGAGGAGTAGAATTCACCTCCAGATTTTGGAGGGCCCTCTGTAAGGCATTGAACATTGAAACCTGTCTCTCATCAGCTTACCACCCACAGAGTAATGGTCAGATGGAACAAACAAATCAGACCCTAGAGCAATACTTCCGCTGTTTCTCCACCTTCTCACAAGATAATTGGATGGATCTACTCCCTTGAGATGTTTTCATATAACAATTCCATACACGCTTCTACCAACCAGTCACCCTTTTGGGAGAATTACGAGTATCCTTCGTTCTTACCCAACACTATTCTGGAAGCAGTAGTACCAGCAGTACAGGATAGGCTAACCTTCATCCGGGAGAATTACGAGGTTTTGCAAGAGACTATGCAGAAGGAACAAGAGGATTACAAGAGGCACTATGACAAAAGGAGGAGAGAGGGTCCAACTCTAAAAGTCGATGACAAGCTATGGCTATCCACTACAAACCTTAAGTTATCTTACCCTTCGAGGAAGCTGGGTCCTAGATTTATCGGCCCTTTCGCAATTTAAAAGGAGATCAATCCTGTGGCCTTCAAACTTTCTTTGCGGAGCTCTTATAAGGTTCATCCAGTCTTTCACATCTCCCTACTCAAACCAGCCATTGCCAGTCCCTTTGAGGGACGAGAAGATCTACCTCCTCCTCCCACCATGGTAGGGGAAGAAGCAGAATTTGAGGTAGAGGCTATCATGGATTGTCGGAAAAGGGGCAGGCAAGTGTAGTATCTTATTAAGTGGAAAGGATACGCTCCTGAGGAAATTTCATGAGCACTACCAATGCATGTTCATGCCCCTAAGCTCCTACGTGAATTTTTTACAAATATCCTGAGAAGTGAGCTTGCTTGGGCATGTGGAGGCTGCCCCTTGGGGGAGGCACTGTCAGGGAATGACCAAGAGAAGACAGTGGCACAGATATTCTCCATCTGCACGAAGGAACGCGCCTGTGTGCGTGGAAGGTCTAGAACGGCTGTGAGAATCCGTGTGCATGCGTGCGCGCCAGAGCGCATGCAATACGTGACAGATGTTGGCGCCCAGTGCCCTATTTAAACCTGATGGAAGGAGCCATTAGTTGCTGGGTGATCTTCAGCTTTCCCTGCTTATCCTGTGTTCCTGCCACTGATTCTGCTTGATCTCTCTATACCGACACGGCTTGCCTTGACCCCTCTGATCTGATTACCCGTCTTGACTCCTGTGACTTCTCTACTACCTGCTAACCTGTATTTGACCCTTGGCCTGCCATTGACGTTGTTCCTGCCTGCTCCAGTGTTTGTTCCAGCTTGCTCCTGACTCTTACTGTTTGACCTCCTGTGTATGATTCCTGGCTTGCCCGACTTCGCCCCTGGTCATGTTCCGGTGCCAAGTGTATCTGATACCGCTGAGGGACCAGCAGTGCCAGCTGGCCACCTTGCAGACATCTCATCAGCCTACCACAGCTGGTGACTCCTGCCTCTTCGGGCACAGCGCTCCCTGTTCCCACCTTCAGGGGGTGCTCTGCACTTGGCTGCATGAGAAGCCCTCTCAGCACTTAAGCCTTCCACCAGGTAACTGACAATCAATGGAGAAAGGCCCAATCTTTATTAGTAGTTAGTAGAAATACCTTGCTATATTGGTAGTCAATAGCATGTACCCATTACCTTCATAGTAAGTGAAGTGTACCCTTACTTTGGTGGACAGGGTATAATTGCTCCATTATGTTTGTACTTTGGTGCCCCACTGCACTGGTGCTCATTTAAAATGCACCTCATTATATTGTTATTGATGGTTATTGACGTATCCTGTTACATTAATGGTTAGTGAATGGTGCCCATTACGTTGGTGATCAGGGGAAAAGTCTCTTACGATGGTGGTCAGTAATGGTAGAAAATGTTCCCTGATGTGTCCCCTATGTCCCCACTTTGACAATAGTAGTTAGAGGAAGAAAGACTAAAATAAAGTTTTAGTGTCGGTGTGGTGGCACATGTGATAGCATTAGAGAAGAGATGCTCATTTTGCTTTTATTGCTGCTGAATAAAATCTCAAATGTAACTAGGAGACCACCACTGGGTGTGAAAGCAATCCACCCTGGAACTCTCTGAACTATGGATGCCAGTCAGATCCTATGCATGAATGGGCAGGTAAAGAGAGCACTGCAGGTTTCTGTCACCCAATCCTTTTTCTCTGGCCCTTCCCCCTTAGGGTACATAAAAGCTGCTTATATTAAAACAATGGAAAAGGGCAAATTCGTTATCATAAATGGAATCAATAATGGAAATAAAGAGAAAAATTATGTTATATCCCTGATATGGCCTTCCATCTTGCCCACCACTCATCAGATTTGCTCTCACTTTCATTACCTCAAGGCATTAGTTTGGAAATCCTTCTTCCCCATTTTCCACACTTTCCGTGAGATGCTCCATTACCTCACTACCATCATCAATTTTCTCCTCCAAACTTGAGGCATTTCCAGGATTTTTGAAGAAAAGTACATCAGTGTTTATAAGACAAGTGAGACAAGTGATTTTTTTGAGTTTCATTAAATAAGAAGTCGAGGCATGGCATTTTTTATATATACTTCAAGTCCATCTAGTTCAAACAATAGAAAAAAATTAAATAGAAAATATTCATATGAGCAATTCTATACCCACAGTTGATCCAGAGGAAGGCGAAAAAAGTCCCTATGAAGCATGGTCCAATTTGCTCCAGTGGAGGAAAAATCCTTCCTGATCGCCCAGGAGGCAATTGGATATTCAGATCAACAATCTCTGGTGTTCTTACCTATAAATGTTAATATTCAGTTATATTTTGTGCATTTAGGAATGCATCCAGCATTTTGTAAAAAAACAATCTATTGAGGTGGTCATAACTAGTTCTTGAGGGATTCTATTACACATTTTCACAGCTCATACTGTGAAGAAGCCATTCTGTATGTGGCGGTTATATCTATTTTCCTCTAGACGTAAAGCGTGCCCCCTTGTCCTCTGTAATGACCTAAAAGTGAATAGCTCTACACCAAGTTTACTATATGGACCACTTATGTATTAATACATAGTGATCATATCACCCTTAATCATCTCTTCTCAAAAGAGAATACATTTAGTTCAGATAAACTTTCCTCATAAATGGTCAATATAACTATGCATATAAAACAAAGAACAAGGTGATGCGCCTCTAAGTGCAATCATCAAGATACAGTTTATTGGAAAATAGTTAAAACACTCACATGGGATAGTATAATGGCGTATATATAGTATGATGGCGTCATTCACATTCGACGCGTTTCCTTAGCAAGCGGGCTCCGATGGTGTAGGACGCCTGCGCTACTTCATCATCAGGCAGCAGGGGGAGTCGGAGAGCTCCGGACTGAGCCTGTGGTTTTGATCAGCTTCTCCCCTCCCATTGTTGGATGGCCGCTGTGCTTGTTTTTATACTATCCCATGTGAGTGTTTTAACTACTTTCCAATAAACTGTATCTTGTTGATTGCACTTAGGAGGCGCCTCTCCTTGTTCTTTTACTTACAGTGCACGGTGGACTTGGGATCCAGTTCACCCCTGATGGCTGCTTCCTGGGCTATCTATATGGACTAAACTTGCAGCACACCGTGTGTAAGAATCCACCTGTTCTTTCCACATTCTATGACTGCCATTATTGTCATCTTGTATTTTACTTTATTATGGTGCATTTGTTTTTTATAGCTTCTTCACATTAGAATATCAGAAGGACTATTTTTTATTCCTGTGTTTTTGCGCCCTATACTTGTAACTATGCATAAACCATACCTGTGGGATCCCTCTAGAATCTTAAAATCACTGTAGTAAACACTGTTGCTATAGTGATCTCCACTAGGTTCTGGGTCCCATGCCAAGTGACTGTCCTGCGTTATGAATACAGAAGGTTGGCCACTCTGCATGGGCCCCAGTCAGAGAATGCTTTGCATTTTCTCAACTAATTAAAAAAGTGTCACACTTCTCACCTCATCCAGACAGAGTTCAGAATGGAAGCAGGGTAGCTGATAAGCACTGGACCCTAGTGTAGATTTCTAAAGTAGTGGTGTCTACTCCAGCTTTTAAAAAAATTACTAAGTATTTAATGTTTTGTGTTGCAATAAAAACAAGCTGCAACAGATTATGCAAAGCAGGGGTAGGGGCTACATACTCTGCTTCCAGTTTAGTGTAAGAGTATATCAATGTCAAATTATTATAAACTGGACATTCTTAAAGCTTGGAACATTATGCCATAGAAAATGTTTGAAACCATATCATATGTTAATATTATAGCAGATCATATTGGCTGGATTTTCTGAGGGGTCAATATCTCATCCGTCAAGCCTATGCAAGAGTTTAAGTGTTGGTGCTGTATCAGTGTTTACCTAGCACAGAAGCTGTTCTTTTAGTTCCTAAGAGTTTCCTAAGCATGTAGAATAAGAGTATAGCAAAGTACAGTAGTAACTCAAACATATGCCTCATCACAGGTGAATGCACTTATCCAATCTCACCCTGTTCCAACTGACAAATTTTGTTCTTCTGGCACCCAAACCAGAACCAGCTAAACACTTCAGGCCAGGCCCCCTGCCATGACTATATGCATTTGTGAGGGTTGCTAGGTCAAGTCTTGTACTGGGTAAACTTGATCTCCAGGCACACAGATGAAATGCATATGAGGAAGCTGTTTAACCTGCCCAAGAATTTGTAATTCTTCTTATCTACACTACTGTGCACACGTTTTAGGCAGGTGTGAAAAATGCTGCAAATTAAGAATGCTTTCAGAAATATAAGTGTTAATAGTTTATTTTTTATTAAAGTAGAACTAGGGCCGAAAAGTTTTTTTTCATTTTGAATAGAGTAAGGGAGGGTTATAACCCCTGTCAGACTATTTTTCGCCATCTCTGTCCTATTGCATTGCCTAACAGGAAGTGAAAGGAAATCTCTGCAAATTAAAGGAATTTTTTGAGGACCCCCAGCTCACCAGAACTAGTGTCCCCATTGCAAGATTTCAAATCTAATACTTTGCTGGGGACAACTCAAAATTTGTGGTTTTCTTTTTACTTTCAATGATAATGGTAAACAGGACAATTAGAGAGGGGGAATCTCCTTAACGGGGGTACAGACAGCAATAAAAATTGACAGGTGCTCTAATCCCTCTCCACTCCGTCCAAAACTAAAAAACAGAACAGAAGAGAAATCCAAATCAAATCAATATTTGGTGTGACCACCTTTTGCCTTCAAAACTGCATCAATTCTTCTAGGTACACTTGCACAATCCACAAGTAGGCTGTTGGAAACATCTTGGAAAATACCCTTCTATGGATGTTGGTTGCCTCAAAACCTTCTGTCTCTTCATGTAATCTCAGAGTCAATGATGTTGAGATCAGGGCTCTGTGGAGACCAAACCATCACTTCCAGGACTCCTTGTTTTTCTTTATGCTGAAGATAGTTCTTAATGGCATTGGCTGTATGTTTGGGGTCGTTGTCCTGCTGCAGAGTAAAATTGGGGCCAATCACACATCTCCTTGATGGTATGGCATGATGTATAAATATCTGCCGTAAAGGGGTCGTAAAACCTTGCAGTTTTTCATGTTAATGCATTCTGTGCATTAAGGTGAAAAACCTCCTGTAGTGCACCAGCCCCAGAGCCCCCCTTTTACTTACCTGAGCCAGATCGTTCCTGCGACAGTGCCGCTGAGGGACCCCAGAAGAGGAGGATCGGGGACACTCTGTGGAAAACCAACTGCACAGAGGTGGTAAGTATAACATGTTTGTTTTTTTTTTTAAACTGCAAACCTTTACATATCCTTTCATTTCTCAGCATTGAGAACACCATTTTTTTCTGACCAAATCTCCAACTCTGTTTGCAGAAATGAAGCCCCAAGCTTGCAATGAACCTCCACCATGCTTCACTGTTGCGTTGCCTACAGACACTCAATATTGTAATGCTCTCCAGCCCTTTGGCAAACAAACTGCCTTCTGCTACAACCAAATATTTCTAATGTTGATTCATCAATCCAGAGCATCTGCTGCCATTTTTCTGCACCCCTGTTCCTATGTTGTTTTGCATAGTTGAGTCGCTTAACCCGACTTCCACGTCAGAGGTATGGCTTTTTTGGCTGCAATTCTTCCATGAAGACCATTTCTGGTCAAATGTCTGTGGACAGTAGATGAGTACCTGGGTCCCACTGCTTTCTGCAGTTCTGTGCTAATGGCACTGCTGGACATCAAAGGGGAGTAAGCATGATGTGTCTTTCATCTGCTGCATTAAGTTTCCTTGGCTGACCCGACCCGAACTGGGACCCCCTGCCAAGGGCGAATTTTACATCTTTCTCTCCATGATACAGTTGCACCCACATCTCAGCCCGCTGTGACATCCATGCGGCCCCTGCCCTCAGGTACTGCTTCAGTTATTGCTAGATCCAGATCCTGCAGTGTTCTTTGGACAGGTCTCTGGTCTAGCTGGTTCAATGCATCATTTTTTATACTGTTCTTTCAGCATCAATCATTCTGTTTTTATGGAACCCTTCATCATGGATTAAAATGTTTTTTAGTACTCTATTCTGAGGACTATTTTTTATTACTGTGGTACAGCGCTATTCATGCCCTGTTGCTTTGCCATGGTGTATGATCTGTGACATGAAACAGCCTTCCACAACCTCACCTTATTAGGAGAGTTTGACTGTTCATCAGTTTTAAGCTTCCTACACTGATTTTTCTGTTTAAGTTAATGACTGTGTTTCAACCCATATAACAAATTGATGATCATTAGCACCTGCTTGGTACAATTGGTTAAGCATACACCTGACTCTAATCCTACAGAATCCTTAATTTTGTGCAAGTGTGAAAAGCATGCAAGTGTAAGAATTGATGCTGGTTTAAAGCCAAAGGGTAGTCACACCAAAGATTGGTTTGATTTAGAAATTCTGTTCTCTCACTTTGCAATTTGTAAATTACTAAAAATAAACATAATTTATTATACTTTGAAAGCATTCTTACTTTACAGCATTTATTACACCTGCCTAAAACTTTTGCACAGTACTGTAGTTGTGAGATTTACACAACACTCACATGGCACAGCTTGTGGATAACACCGCTTTTCCATTACAGTTAAAAAAATTGATTGTGTTCATCTCTTTACTACCACCCTGCTGACTGAGCAGTGAAAGACCAACAACAGACTGATAACCTAATCACTGTGCTCACTCTGTCAGGATGCTCCCTTTGAGCACATTTGCACACACGATTGCCACCCAGTGCTACCCTTTAGGCCAAGTTCACCTTTTTTTTTTCTAAAATCCAGCTCCCCTATGTACCAATTTACTATTAATGTACCTCGGTTGCAGGAAACTACAAGCTTTCTTTGATTTTGAGAAGGCTTTACCTTAGCCCTTGCAATATTTTTTTGAAATCTGCAGAGACTCCCTGATATACAGACAGAGAAAGAGAAACCAGTAAGACACAGGGAGAAGTTTACCAGCTGACCATATAAGCACACATCCTTCACCCATGAACTAAGATTTCACAGCATTCCTGGCATTTCTCCAGGGGTGCATTTGCCTGGCTTCCCCAGGGTCCCTTCAGACAGGCTCAGGCTGCATGCTAAACTCAAAAGGTTTGGAGTCTGGCCAATGGATTTGGGGCACCGAGCAAATGTCAATGCTACAGTGCAGTGGAATGCCAACTCATCCAATAGGATGGAACCCTGCCCCAGAAATTACCCCAGAGCAAAAACAGATATAGAAGAGAGGTGGGAGACAAGGATATCTGTCTCCAAATAGTGCTCTAATAGGGAGTCCTGGTAGGGTTAACTGCAGCATTACCACAAATTATCCAAGGTAAGGAAATATTTTATTGGTGGTAGAAAAAAAGGGGACAAAAGATAGCAAGTAGGCTAACATCTAAAAACTTTAAAAACAGGACAATGTTGCCCCCAAACAATCATCTCACTCAGTTTTCCACACTCACACCTTGCAGGGTTAACCAAAGCATATTATGCAGATATAAGTATACAAGTGAGTCATAGGGTGGTAGGAAGTGAATGACAGGTAACACCTGTTTGTGTCAGCAAGTCTCTGTCGCTTCCAGTTACCATGCCAACTTGACCTTACAATAAATGATAAAGTACATATCTCAGAATAAACCCACTGAACCACACTTTTTGGTGGGGGATATGAATTAAAGGTCAGGGTGGGATCAGTGACGGGCCGCCTCCACCATGTCAGTTCCCAAGGGCTATACAAAAGGTCTGTGCGCTTGTCTTCAGCATAACAATCTCACTCTGTGACCCAAATATTCCACAATAGATATTTAGCAGTATATAATTCATAGACATTTCACATCACTGGGGGTGGTATGCAGTGTGTATCCCATGCCAGGGTGTGCTGATAGCAAATGGGAACAAGCAAGCAAGGCAGTCAGTCAAATACAGTTCCTAATCCTTAGTTGAACGGTGCAGGCAGACAGATGAAATCCACAGTATAAGCAATCTTCACAGCCGTGCTGCTGGGAGCGGCTTACTCTCTATGAGAGGGAGGGATGGAGGGACGAACCAGCCGGCTCAGTACTTACTGTTACCTCCATCTTCTGCCTGTGTAGCTGCAGCCAGAGATGAAGAGCTGGTCTTTCTTGCTCTGGCAGGTCAGACTGTATTCCAAGCTAGGTGGGATACACAGGGCTGGGATCAGCCAGCCTGTCCGGGATGGAGCAGTGGATCGGGTGATCTCAGTATGTGGAGCCAGTGTGGGTGCTTCTGCAGTTATCGCAGAGTGTCAGCTGTCATTGGCTCCATGAGCGCGATGCATCTTAAGAAGGGGTCAGATGAAATCCGATGTTCCAAGAGCCAAAGGGGGTTCTCAGAAGAGCTTCAATGCAATGTAAGGGGGGCCCCAACTGGCATGACCAAACTCAAAAGAGATGATGTGTAGCTCACTATGTGAGGGATGTCCAAGAGGCTCCGTATGGCACTAGGCAAGTCTCAACCGGATGGCTGGAGAGGGATGCAAGATCCGAGATGATGAGCAAGGTGGGGGGGCACCTACCGATTTCGTTCACTGAAACTGTGAACTTCCTCAAGGTGGGGTGGCCTTCTCAAACTAAGACTTGTGGATTGTTCACTAATGGAGTTGACTGCTTAATTGGGTACACCCCGTCCATGTGGGTGATTATTTTAACTCCTTCAGCACTGAACTCCACACCAGCTAGTAGTGGATAGTAGGTTGCCATCTTGTGGACAAAAGCAGATATAGCAGTCTGTTTACAATATAGTATATTACAAATAGTCAGTCAAAGGGTTGTAACAGGTGATGGCAAGACCAAGAAGGCAGGTATGGTCAGGATAATAGTGGGCAAAAGGGTTGATCAAATAGGTAGAAATTGGAATGGCATTTTTGATTCCCCATGTGCACTCAAAATGGTAATCTAGGGATTCAGGAATACCTGGAGATTAAGCTCCTTGTTTAAGCCTTTTGGCTCAAGAGTCCCTAGCTTAACCACCTCCCATCCAGTCACGTCATATGACCTCCTGGACTTTGAGTGGGGATATCTGAATGGTGCCTGCAGATACAGGCACCATTCAGATATCGTTTTTTAGAGCCGGCGATATTGTGTAAGATAAAAGTGGTCTCCACAGTGGATTCACCACAAGATCACTTTTATCAGCGGCAGGAGAGGTGCCCACCCCCCTCCAGCTGGTTTCTGGTCATCTCCTCCGCTTACCGGACCTGCCGGCAGTGGCAAAGATGATCGGTCCCTCTACCCCCAGTGTCCATAAGCCGAGTGAGCGGCTGAAGCCATTTACTCATCGCCATAACATGGCAGGGCGGAAGCGACGTCACAAGTCACTTCCGCCCAATGCTCTTAAAGAGCCCTTTTTTTTGAACTGTCATTTTTTTTTCAAATTTTTTTTTGCATTTTACTGTAAATATGAGATCTGAGGTCTTTTTGACCCCAGATCTCATATTTAAGAGGTCCTGTCATGCTTTTCTCTATTACAAGGAATGTTTACATTTCTTGTAATAGGAATAAAAGTGATCATTTTTTTTTAAAGAACAGTGTAAAAGTAAAAGGTAAAATAAATAATTAAAAAAAAAAAAAAATTAAAGCACCCCATTCCCGTGAGCTTGCGCACAGAAGTGAATGCATACGCAAGTCCCGCCCACATATGAAAACTGTGTTCAAACCACACATGTGAGATATCGCCACAATCGTTAGAGGGAGAGCAATACTTTTAGCACTAGATCTCCCCTGTCACTCAAAACTGCTAACCTGTAGAATTTTTAAGTTGCAAAGTTTGTCGCCATTCCGTGAGTGGACGCAATTTTGAAACATGACATGTTGGGTATCAATTTACTTGGCATAACATTATCTTTCACAATATGGGAAAAAATTGGCCTCACTTTACTGGCGTCTTATTTTTTAACTCAAAAAACTGCATTTTTCAAAAAAAAATCACGCTTGTAAGACCGCTGTGCAAATACGGTGTGACATAAAGTTTTGCAACGACCACCATTTTATTCTCTAGGGTGTTAGAAAAAAAAAATATATATATAATGTTTGGGGGTGTTAAGCAATTTTATAGCAAAAAAACCTGGTTTCAACTTGTAAACACCCAACTCTAAAAAGAGGCTCGGTCTTAAAGCGGTTAAAAATCCACTTTTTCTCGTGCTGAAGTATAACAGTATTAAAGTTTCCCCTGCGGGCGGACAGCTGCAGGGCATGGAAACCCTTTACTCGTAAATTTTTGGTTTCACCTTGATGGTATTCTAGGAAGTGTTTGGTAAGGGGTTTCTCATAATCCTTCCCACGGATGTCGTAGAGATGTTCCCCTATTCTTATTTTCAAGGGGTGCTTAGTTTTACCCACATATAGTTTTTGAAAGGGTCATTCGATGCTATATAACAAAAAAAAAACATACAAAGTACTGTCGCGCTTCAAAGAGTGGTATTGGGGTGAATCCAAACAGAGTGTAAATCAAATTTAAAAGGAAATTGTAAGGGGTGTTGCTGCACTATGGGGGATTGTTAATTAGCTGCTGCCCCCACTATACAGCTGCCAAGCAGGTGCTAATAGTGAAAAGGGAACAAAAGTGGACGTGGCACTGCTAAAGAATGAAACTGAAAAGTGTAAATTGTGCAAAAATATGTAAATGAATTGAATAAGGTGATCCTGTATTGTAAAGTGCAATACTGCACTTGCACTATACAATAGAGGATCATCTAAATCAAATTTAAACCTAGAGCAGCTCCATGACACTGGACAGTGGAGAGAGGCATAAAAAACAAGGTAGCGCTCTATAGGTTAGGCTATGATCAGCAATAGAAAATGAAAGATCCAATCTCCGAAAATGCAGACAAAAGTTTATTGAAGGATATGTCAATTAGCTTGAAGAATAATCACATAAGCTTTGAAGACACAAGGATTATAGTATGTATAAAACTATATATAAAAGGTGGATAAAATAGACACACTGTACCGTTGCTACCTGAAGGTCATGGGGGTCCAACTGATAACCAGAGCAGCAGGAAGGGGCACCTGGATCCTACTGCAATGGAGATAAAGCCAGGAATCCTGTGTGTTGTAACAAGGGGCCCAAGGATGGACGGTGTGAGAGCTGGACACCCACCAGGGGTGATAGGGAGCAGCTAGGCCAGGAGACTCCAACCACACAGTGATACAGCCCAAATGGAGACTCAGCAGAAAAACTTCAGGCAACACCCGGCAGCGCAGAGGGGAGGCTCAGGCTGCCGACCGCCAAGGTGGATGACCGGCTCAGCTGGTAGATGCCGTAGGCTGTGGTGTGGAGCTGCCGAGGTGGAGGCTGATGGTGGAGGTCTTGGACATGAGCAAGAACTGGTCCAGGAACCGGCAGTGCAAGGAGCCGATCAGGAGAAGATGGAGGGAGTGCCAGCTGGGATCGGGCTGAGTGACCACGTCGGCGCTGGGGAGATGACGTCAGTCGTCAGCTGGCAGATGGAGGAATCCCCTCAGTCAGTGGAAAGTATGTGGGGGAGCCCAAGGAGCTGTGACTAACATGTTTCTTGCTATCAGCACTTTGTCAAAGTCACGGAGGAACGGCTGGACAGGGCTTGATATGGCATTCAAAGTGGGAGGGGGGAGAGAGGAATGGGGAGGGTTTGGAAACTTTGTGTAGCCCAATTAGCAGTTAACCCCTCATGTCCCCACAGAAAGACAGAGTATAGCTAGTGTATATAAATGCATTGCAGCAAGTAAGAAATCATTAAAACTGTAAGCAAATGTGTATTCTGAATTCTAAAAAATATATATAAACAAGAACTTTGTATGGACCAAGGTATAGAAAATAACAATACATACATATAAATGATGTGACATAAAAATATGAAAATATATAAAATGTAACAAAAATAAAATGAAAGTGACTAGGAATAATGGATATGATTATGAAAAAATAATAATAAATGTAGAAGCACATTCAATGGTGAATGTGAAGAGGGAGGCCAAGGGATGGCTCTGGATGGTTTAATTGTTGGATATGGGGAACAATGGATGGGGACAGATTAACCAAGGGATAGAGTGGTACACTGAGCAGGAGAGGAGAATGGGAAGAAGTACTGTGGTTCAGATAAGACTGTTGACTTCATTGAAGTTCTTCATTGAAGCCATGGGGTGACAAAGATCCAAGCAGGTAAATCCAAAACGTCTCTTTTAATCAGAATGGAAAGTCTCTCATTGTCAGTAAGTGTACCTTTGGGGATGGTTTAAATTGCCAGCACTTCCAAACATTGTATATCCTTATTATGTTTATGTCAGAAGTGTCGGGGTACACTATGTTCAACATTTCCTTTCTTAATGAACCTCCAGTGTTCCCCAATTCTTGTTCTCAGGGCCCGAATGGTATGTCCTACTGTCACTTACCTGACGGTGGAGTCTGTCTTGTGCAGGGAACAACCGCTCTTGCGCACCCAATTCAAGGGCCCCTGGTAGTGGAGACAGAGGCCCAAGAGTGCGGGATGGCACGAGGGCTGGAGGGTCACCGATGATGTAGCAAAGCTCCAGGAGGCGTGCAGGTAGAAGGATGGTCGTTCAGGCTGGGTCGGCAACAGGCAGGCAGGAAGGTACAAAAGGATCAGGCAAAAGAGTAGTCAGAGTCCAAGCAAGGTTCGTTTAACGGGCGGGCAGCAGAGGTACAAGGGAGCAGACAATCGGATGGTCGTGGATAGCCGGGGTCGGTGCAGGTAGCAGAACAGCAGGTCAGGACAAGCCGGGTCAACAGGAGGCAGAGCAACACAGGAACAGGTATCAGGAGCTGAGGCTTACAGGTCGGGAACGCTGTAGAATGAGCAGCACTTGTCTCTAGAGTCTCCAGGTTTAAATAGGCCCGTTTGGCGCCGTTTCCGGCACGTGCGCGCGCGAGCGCGCGCACAAATGTGCGCACCACCGCGGAAATGCCAGGACTGGGTAGGAATTTTTCCTTTTCCTAACACCTACATATAGGAGACGGCAGGGGCAATTGAGGACATATATGACGTGGTCAGTTGAGCATGTGATGAACTGTTTGATGCTGAAGGACTTTTCACATATGGTTGTGATGGTAGAACTGTGATGGATAAACTGGCATGTGAGACAGCCCCTTTTTCCTGCATTGAAAAATACCTGTTCTGTTGTCAAAATAGGTTCTGATGTCAAATAATGGTCTCTGACTCATGGTTTTTAGTTTGCTGGGGGCCAGAATATTTTTAACGGACCTAGATTTTCTGAAGGTAATGTTCTGACTATTTGGTAGGATAGGAGCAAGACGAGGATCAAGTTTCAACAAGGGATAATGTTTACGGATGATATTGGCAATGGGTTTGTGTTTGTCATTATAGGTATAGATGAATCTGACGGCGTTTTTGGGAGGGTCCTCCTTATTACTCTTAGTTGTCATATCAATGGGATATAAGTATTGAAGGCTTCCAAGATTAGGTCTGGGGGGTAACCCTTGTCTTTGATTTTTTTCATCATGGTTTCACCTTGGGCAACATAATCCTCAGTCTAAGAACAGTTTCTTCTCAGACGCATAAGTTGTCCTTTGGGGATATTTGTTTTCCATGAGTGAAGATGAATAACTAGAGAAGTGGAGGTAAGAGTTACCTCCGGTGCTTTTAACATGGTTCCTCATAAGTATTTTGTTGTCTTCATGGAAAAGTACTAAGTCCAAGAAGATCAGTTCTGTTGGGTCTAGAACATGTGTGAAAGATAGGCCTAGTTTATTGGTGTTACAGTGGGCCATAAAGGAGGTAAACAGGGCTGGGCCACCACTCAAAATAAGCAGAATGCGTCGATGTATCTCCCAAAGAAAATTATGTATTCTGTGAATGGGTTGTTGGCCCAGACATGCCCATTCTCCCAGTAGCCTATAGTGAGATTAGCGTATACTGGGGCACAATTGGCCCCCTTGGCTGTGCCTTTAACCTGTAAAAAAAATTGACCTAAAAAGGTAAAATAATTATGTGTTAGGCAAAATTCAGTACAATTCAGTAGAAACTGTGCCTGTCTCGAGTTTATATCACCATCTTTCGTGAGAAAATAGTGGACTGCTACCAAGCCCATTTCGTGTGGTATCGACATGTATAGCAAGGTTACATCTAATGAGGCCCACATGTATCCATCATACCAAGAATATTTGTCACGCACCTGATGGTGGAGTCTGTCTTGTGCAGGAAGCAACCACTCTTACGACCCTGGTTCGGGAACCCCTGATAGAGCAGACAGAGGTTTCCAGAGCACAGAGGGGCACGAGGGCTGGACAGGAACACTAATGGTGAGATGGGTCCATCAGTGGCTCGTGCAAACCATAGAGTAGTGAGGCAGGCTGAAGTCGGCAACTGGCTGGCAAGCGGTACAGAAGGAGCAGGCTGAAGGATCGTCAGGTGCAGGCAGGGTCGTTAACAGGCAGGCAGCGAGGTACAAGGGGTCAGGCAGAAGAGTCCTCGTGGACAAGCTGGGGGTCGGTGGAGGCGGAAGTCAATCAAGGTCAAACAAGCTGGGTCACAGGAACAGATCAGGATATAGATTCAAAGACAGGTAGCTCTCCGGAACACACACTAATGCTGTAGAACGGACAGCACAGGCTGCTGGGTTCCCCAGGCTTAAATAGGCTTGTTAGCGCCGTCTTGGACCTGTCTTAGATAGACTTTTCGTAAGAATAGTGATATGTCCTTGTAGACCTCAAATTACTCATAGATCGAGACCCTTTTTATCAGTTTAATATGTCTATCTTTGAGGTCAAATTCGTTGATGACCGTACTGTTAGTGGGGGTTGATTCAGATAACGGCGTAATTTCGGTGATAGAGGTAGTTGATGGTTCTACTGGTTCTTTTGTTGGCTGCGTGTCCCCGGTCTTGTGGTGGTGTTGTTCCCTGTGGACTGAGGGTTCCTTTTGTCTTTTCCTTTTCCTTGGTCTCCTTCTCGGTTTCTTAGAATCCCTTTCAATGGCGCAGTCGTGTCGGACCCCGACTGCGCTTCGTCTAAAAAGCCCACCGTTTTATCATCTTCAGTCTCAGCACCACGGGTCTACAGCGATTTCTGGATCTTAACCTAGATTCTCTCCTTTGGCTGTGTGATCTACTTCGTCCTCTGGAGTTTTGCAAGTTAAAGATCTCGTCCTTCTCCAAATCCTCGACATCCCTAAGGAATTTTGAGTGTTTGGTTGATGTAAGGTTCTTTTGAATTTTAGTGACCTCTTCTTTAAGGAAGTCATTTTGCTTATTAAACTCCTCCTTGCCGTCATGCAGTTCCAGTTGCTGTGAACTTTCATTTATTTGTGTTTGCAGTTCCTGAAGTTGGATTTTTTCTTCCTCCACTATAAGTTTCATAATCTCTATTCCGTGGTCAATGCAGGTCTTTTTCCACTTTTCAAGGAATCTGGTATTGTGCAGATGTTCGGCTGGAATTACTCGCACTCGTAGGCTCCGTGGGATAATACCCCGCTCTATGTATGTTTCTAGAGCTAGGATATCCCACTTCCAGGTGAGCTGTCTGATGACCAGCTTTTTATGCTGTTTACATAGTATTTTAATTGTCTCATCGTCGGGGAGTGGTTGGTCTGTTGCATTGTTAGCAAAGGTAGACCTGATCTCTTCCTCTATTTCCTCCCCTAGTACAAATGCCATTTCTACCTATCTAATCGGCCCAAGGAGATAGGTGTATTTCCAAATTGCCTACCTTAACAACCAATTACAGGAGTGCAGAGCGAGGTAGTCAGCTTACTAACAATGTGTCTATGACAATTAAACCAATAGTGGAGGCCATCCAGGCCGACTCCAGCAAGATCCAAAGGGGATCAAAAGCATATACTGAAAAGAAAGGGAGAGGTTTGGAGTCTGGCCAATGGATTCAGGGCACCGAGCAAATGTGAATGCTACAATGGAGTGGAATGCCGTCTCATCCAGTAGGATGGAACCCTGCCCCAGGAATGACCCCAGAACAAAAATGGATATAGAAGAGAGGTGGAAGACAGGGATATATGTCTCCAAACAGTGTTCTAATAGGGGGTTCTGGTAGGGTTAACTGTTGCATTACCACAAATAAATAACCAAAAGGTATGGAAATTTACAAAAATATTTTATTGGTAGTAGAAAAAGGGGACACAAGATAGCAAGCAGACTAAAATCTAAAAACTTTAAAAACAGGACAACTATGCCCCCAAACAACCATCTCACTCAAAGTTACACACAGACAGAAGACGGAAGTAATAGTAAGTACTGAGCCGGCCGGCTTGTCCCTCCATCCCTCCCTCTCATAGAGAGTAAGCCGCTCCCAGCAGCGCGGCTGTGAAGATTGCTTATACTGTGGATTTCACCTGTCTGCCTGCACCGTTCAACTAACAATTAGGAACTGTATTTGACTGCCTTCCTTGCTTGTTCCCATTTGCTATCAGCACACCCTGGCTTAACCCTATGGGATACGCACTGCATACCACCCCCACTGATGTGAAATGTCTATGAATTATACACTGCTAAATATCTATTATGGAATATTTGGGTCACAGAGGGAGATTGTTATGCTGATGACAGCTGCACAGACCTTTGTATAGCCCTTGGGAGCTGACATGGTGGAGGCGGCCCATCACTGATCCCACACTGACCTTTAATTCATATCCCCCACCAAAAAGTGTGGTTCAGTAGGTTTATTCCGAGATGTGTACTTTTATCATTATTGTAAGGTCAAGTTAGCATTGTAACTGGAAGCAACTGGGGACTCCTGGTGTAAAATGGGGGCTCTGATGTGATGATGGGGGCTCTTATGTGAAATGGGGGGTTCTTATGTAAAATGGGGACTCTGTCTATTGCTCTACTGACTGACAATATCCACTAAGGTGGGCAAAGTTTAGATTTGATACTTGACAAGTGGGGTTTATGCACATCCTACTAGGAGTAGACTAGGCAGAACGAAGTTCAGAAAAAAAAAAACAAGCTGACGTCTCCCAGGGGGCCGTCCTCACTCAGCATATAACCTCCCAGCTCTGCATAGCATATCAGTTTTTTTTTAATGCCTAGTGCAAGGAGTTAGACCTGGTTCCCTTATGGGATCTGCGGTTCCCCATTTTCTTCTTTTTTGCTTTTCTGAAGCTATCTGATGAAGACTGCTATCAAGCAGCCGGCTGGGGCATAGAGGATATCTCAAATCCTGCAATTTCCCCAGCACGGCCGACGGATGTGAGCCACCCTTAGCTATAGCAGGGTCCGCCGCATCGTACCCGTTCCATGTAGGGGGCTGGTGGGTGAACCCCACTTGCGTCCGAGTGACTGGGCTGTGCTCGCGTCCAGGGGCGCTTGGCCTGCAGCATCCCTCCCCACCTGGGGGGAGGAAGGTCTGCTACCGGGTGGCTACCCGCTACGCCCGTCAGGATTGGTGAGTGACACCCCCCTCCCCCCGGGTTGCGGAGGGGGGGCGACTTCCGGTGGAGGGTACAGGGGTCCAGGTGTCCCTTTTCCTGTCCTCACCCCCCTGCGCGCCGCACCCCCTGCGCTGTTAACACCGCCATACGGCGTTTCACCGCCATTTTGCGGTGTATTGCCACCATTTTGCCTTAGCCGCGCTTGGCGGCCATTTTGCCGTAGCCGCGGCCATTTTAACAGTGCTTTGGCCTCTTGTGACTGCTCGGCGGCCATTTTTGGTGAGCCTTCCTGATAGAAAAACGTGTGTGTCGGTGCCGTTTTCTCTCTCTTTCTTCCTGATCAGCGGTGCAAGCACAGCGGCAGTCGCAGCAGCTCAGCAGGGGCGGACAGCACTCCTACAGTGGCTACAGCATTACAAGGGCACAAAGGAACAGCAAGTACTAGCTGACCTTTCCCTGGGGTGTCGGGGGCGGCGGTGCTCCTGGGCATTACCCGGTCGCTCTGTGGGGCATTTGGTGGGGCTACATTGTGGGGGTGTCATGGCCTGTAGGCCTCACAAGTGTTCTGGTGGTACAATGGTGGCTGAACCTGTGGGTTCTTCTCTGGAGGGGTCCGCAGAAGCGCAAGCTGCGCTGGGACCTCTGGTTCCCCTGGATCAATTAACATCCATTTTGGGAGAGTTTTTCGCCCGGGGGTACCGAGCTGTGCCAAGGGGGTGACGAAAAAGCGTCCACCCACCTCCTTCTTCAGAGGAGGAATCTGAACCGGAAGGGGGCTCTGTGGTCAGAGGGACGCCCGTGGAGCTCTCAGATGGTGAACTGGAGCCCTCCGATGGTGAGGAGGACCAGGGGTCCTCAGTGGCTCGCGAAAGGGCGTTGGTGGGCTCCCTGATCACCGACATCCGTGAATCGCTGTGGCTTGACCAGGCTGGGGATTCGCAAGAGACTGCCTATATTTGTGGGTCTTTTAAGCCGACGCATACCCCTAAGATGTTCCCTTATGTCCAATTTTTTGACCAGTTTGTGTATAAGGAATGGCAGCGTCCGCAGAATTCCTTTTCACTGCCCAAATGTTTCTCTGTGCGCTATCCCTTTGAGGACAGCCTTTTGCAGAAATGGGCATCCCCCGCGGTGGACTCTCCGGTGGCTCACCTGAATAAGGCGACGACCATCCCTATGGAAGGGTCACCATCTTTTAAGGATCCGGCCGATACACGGACAAGGCATTGTTCTTGGTGGCGGGGGCGGCCATGAGGCCGGCTTTGGCGTCGCCCATGGTGGCGCAGTCACTCACAGAATGTGCGACGGAGTTGCACAATGATTTGGACTGCAGGTGCTCCCCTGAAGCATTGCAGCAGGCAGACCGTCTGGTGCAGGGTCTTCATTATCTGTGTGACGCAGCTTTGGACCTGCTTCCCATGCTGTCGAAGATGTCTGTTTTTGCAGTCATTATCAGACAGTTGCTGTGGCTGCGGTGTTGGTCGGGTGACCACGCGTCCAAAAAAGGGCCTCACAAACCTCCCTTTTCAGGGTAGTCGTCTTTTCGGGGCACAACTGGATGAAATCATTAAGGATTTCACCGGGGGGAAGAGTACCTTTCTTCCAGAACCCAAGTGGCGGGATTATCGTCATAAGCAGGGGTCTTCATCCTCGGGCCAGAAGCGTTTTTTTTGTGTGCCCGGTTCAGCGGGCAAGGGCTCACGGGCCGGCAAGTCTGCCACGGGGTCCGGTAAGTGGCATCGTAAGCCCGAAAAAACATAGGAAAAGTCTTCCTCCACATGATGGGTTGCCACATGATGGGTTGCCCCCGCCCGACTCTCGGGTGGGGGGCCGGCTTCTGGGGTTCACAGACCGGTGGACCGCCCACATCTCTGACCGGTGGGTATGGGAAGTGGTGTCCTCCGGGTACAGGATAGAGTTCAGTACTCTACCCCCAGACAGGTTCTTTCCATCAAACTTGAGGCTCCCTCCGGTGCATCGGGAAGCTCTACTAGGGGCTGTTCAGACGCTATCCGAACAGGGGGTGATTGTGCCGGTCCCTCTGTTGGAAAGGTTCCATGGCTTCTATTCAAACCTCTTTGTGGTGCCCAAAAAAGGTGGGGTCAGGCCGGTTATGGACCTAAAAGCGCTCAATCACTTTGTGAGAGCACGAAAATTCAGGATGGAATCAGTCCGCTCGGTCGTGGCCGCCCTTCACCAAGGGGACTTCATGGCGTCTCTGGATATCACGGACGCTTATCGTCATGTTCCCATTTGTCTCCGGCATCAGCGCTTCCTGCGCTTTGTAGTAGGGGACCTACATTACCAATTTGTGGCACTTCCCTTCGGTCTGGCCTCTGCTCCTCGGGTCTTCACCAAGCTGTCTCTATTGAGGCAGAGAGGCATTGCTGTGGTAGCATACCTCAACAATCTGCTCCTGCGAGCGGAGTCAGCTTCGGCTCTGGAGGACAATGTTGCTATCACCATGACCTCGATGAGAGACTTCGGCTGGCTGATCAACCTGCAGAAGTCGACATTGACCCGTCTCATCGACTGGAATATCTGGGCCTAATATTGGACACGAAGCAGGCGAAGGTGTTCCTACCTCCAGCCAAGTTGCTGACGCTACAAGCAGCAGTGCGAACCCTGCTGTCTTGTCGGTGGTCCTCCTTACAGTTTTGTATGCGGGTGTTGGGGCTCATGGTCTCGGCCTTCGAGGCATTACCGTACGCCCAGAGTCACACTCGACTCCTACAGCGAGCGATCCTGATACGATGGGACAAGTCTCCGTTGTCCCTGGATCAGCTGATCAAATTGGATCATCAGACCAGGGGGTCGTTGACCTGGTGGTTTCGGGCCCCGGCATTGACTTTGGGAAAGTCGTTTCTTTTCCTAAATTGGTCGATAGTCACGACGGACGCCAGCCTATCGGGCTGGGGAGGAGTCCTGGGGCAGTTGTCTACTCAGGGCCGTTGGTCGGCGCAGGAATCGCACCTTCCGATAAATGTGCTGGAGTTGAGGGCGATCAGGCTCTGTCTCTCCGACTGGTCAGCAAGGCTGCGCGGCCTCCCGGTTCGGGTTCAGTCGGACAACGCCACAGCCGTGGCGTACATGAACCATCAGGGCAGAACAAGGAGCTCGGCAGCAGCTGTGGAAGCGGCCCACATTCTGAGATGGGCAGAACTTCACGTGCCGGCAATCTCTGCCATCTACATCCTGGGCGTAGAAAACTGGTAGGCGGACTTTCTCAGTCGCCAGACACTGGATCAGGGGGAATGGTCTCTGCATCCAGAAGTGTTCCACCAGATTTGCAAATGGTGGGGCATGCCAGACGTGGAGCTAATGGTGTCCAGGTTCAATCACAAGGTGTAGACCTTTGTGTGCAGGACAAGGGATCCGTTGGCGGCCGCCACGGACACACTAGTAGCACCTTGATTTCGGTACCGGCTTCTTTACGCCTTCCCCCCTGTCAAGCTTCTACCGCGGCTCCTGCACAGGATAGAAGCGGAGGGATATCACTACAATCCTGGTGGCTCCGGATTGTCCTCGGCGCCCTTGCTACGCCGACATGGTGCGGATGGTAACAGACGTTCCCTGGCGGCTCCCACTTCGCGTAGATCTGCTGTCACAGGGACCCATCCTGCACCCTGCTTTATCCTCGCTGGCTTTGACGGCTTGGCTATTGAGTCCCAGGTGCTGAGGGGCGTCTCTGACTCCGTGTTCCCTACCATGCTTAAGGTGCGTAAGTGTACTTCGCGCAAGATATATCATCGCACCTGAAAGGCTTATATTGTCTGGTGTGAGGCGGGGGTTGGAACCCCCGCTCTTTCTCTATATATCAGGTGCTGGCTTTCTTGCAGCAAGGCCTGGATAACAAATTGGTTTTGAGTACACTCAAAGGTCAGATTTCGGCTCTGGCGATTCTTTTTCAACATCCTTTAATGACGCATTCTTTGATCTGTACATTTGTACAGGGTGTACGTCATGTGGCTCCTCAGGTACGGTCGCCTTTGGCACCGTGGGATTTAAATTTAGTACTTTCTATACTGCAGAAACCGCCATATGAGAAGATCAGGGATATTCCCTTACAATTGCTGTCAGAAAAGGTGGCTTTTTTGGTGGCCATTACATCCGCTAGGCGGGTGTCTGAGTTGGCGGTTTTGTCATGTAGGTATCCCTACTTGGTCCTTCATAAGGATAAGGCGGTGCTGCGCCCTTCTCCTTCGTTCCTACCAAAGGTGGTTTCCTCTTTTCACATTAATGAGGACATTGTTCTCCCTTCATTGTGTCCGCACCCGTCACATCCCAAGGAGATTGCTTTACATTCATTGGATGTCGTGAGGGCTTTGGGGGAGTATTTGACGGCTACAGCTTCTTTTCAGAAGTCTGATGCTTTGTTTGTACTGACGGAAGGGCCGCGAAAGGGTTTGGCTGCCTCGTCGGTTACTGTTTCCCCTTGGATCAGACAGACGGTGACCCATGCGTATACGGTATGGGGCCAAGAACCCCCTTTCCCCCTTTCTTAGCACTTCCTGGGCCTTCAGACACCAAGCCTCAGTGTCTCAGGTGTGCAAGCGGCTACATGGGCCTCGGTGCACACTTTTGTTAAATTTTACAAAGTTGATGTGTCAGCATCTGCGGATGCTGCTTTTGGCCGCAAAGTTTTGCAGGCGGTGGTGTAGGCGCGGCTGGCGCCTCCTGAGAGGATTCTGTTGGGTACAGTTGTTATTTTTTGACCCACCCCTCTTGAATGACACTGCTTTGGGACATCCCCACTTGTCAAGTACGGATGCTGCGTCTGTCAATGAACGTAAGAGAAAATAGGATTTTTTAACATTTACCGTAAAATCCTTTTCTCTGAGTTCAATGACAGACGCAGCACCCACCCCTCTGTGTTGCGTTTGTACGGCTTGTTACGAACTGATATGCTATGCAGAGCTGGGGGGTTATATGCTGAGTGAGGATGGCCCCCTGGGAGGGGTCAGCTTGTTTTTTTTTTCTGAACTTCGTTCTGCCTAGTCTACTCCTAGTAGGATGTGCATTAACCCCACTTGTCAAGTATGGAGGCTGCGTCTGTCAATGAACTCAGAGAAAAGGATTTTACGGTAAGTTAAAAAATCCTATTTTTTCTGCAACCAAGGTACATTAATGGTATATTGGTACATAGGGGATTTTAGAAAAAAAAATGGTGACCTTAGCCTTTAAACTCCAGTCTGGGTGATACTGTACAAGGATTGCAAGATGCTGATACCAGGTCAAATTCAGATACACCAGTTGCAATTTATACACTAGTGGTTAATTATATGCATTTAAAACAACTCTGTCACTAGCCAAAACAGGTGAGCTGGAACTAGCCTGAAAAAAAGATTTGTTATACTTACCAGTCTTAAATGAACTGGCTTCAATCTTTATAGAGCTACAGCCACCACTGGTACAGGTGGTCCCATATAGTTACAAACATCCGACTTACAAACAACTCCTACTTATAAACAGAGATAGACAACAGGAAGTGAGAGGAAATCTACCCCTAGGAAGTAAAAATCACTCCTGTAAGAGGTATTATGGGAAAAAGGTGTCTCCACTGATGCTTTATCACTAAGGTTTGTTTCCACAACAGCCTGAAATTTTCAAAATCCAATTATCATTGGGACAGGAAGTGAGGTGAATTTTTCTGAACAGAAACATAGACAGCAAAACAAACATTACAGGGGTGTTAACCCTTCCCTATGCTATCCAAAAAGCTTAAAAATATTTTTTTTGGCTGAAGCTACACTTAAAAAATGTACCTATTCCGACTTACAAACAAATTCAACGTAAGAACAAACCTACAGACCCTATCTTGTTTATAATCCGGGGACTGCCTGTATCTGACATTTCTGGTTATATTGTATGATGAATTCCATGCAGTGCACTGTGTTTCCACTTGCTGCCCGCTATATCACTACAGAGCACACTAGTCGTAGTAGGGGATAACAGATGGACCCGCAGTGTACAGCGGAGGACAGGGCATCCAACACATCCAGAAGTATCTATGAAGCACATGATTCTATGGTGCCTGTAGCACTTGACCATGAAGATTATGGGCATTGCCCAACAGATAATTATTATTCCTCTTCTTTTTTACTTTAAACATACAATATCAAATGTATCACAAAAAGGTAAAGCATTCATTAATACAATAACCTTAATTAAACATTAAAATAGTGATATTAACACTTGTACAATAAGGTGAAGGACATTTTAATAAACAATTTTATTGTAATATTTTGCCTTTGAAGTGTGTGGACTGCTGAATCTACGTGTACCCTTGTACGATCAACTTTCAAAGACAAAACAAACTGTATCCATAACAGCAACACAAAACCTGAAAGTATTTTAAAATACCCATGCCTGGAGGTGTTGGTAAATCTTAATTTTTCAGAAGACATTTTTATGCTCTATCATAATGAAGAATCTCCAGAATGGAATAACAAGGTAATGCTCATTTACTTCATAGTTTGCTTTTTTGGCTAACACTTGTCTAATTCTTTGCAGAAAAGCAAGGAAACCACCCAGTAGTACATCAATGTGGTTTTAATAATCACGTGTACAAACTGCTTATAATTACAGGAAAACAATGCAAGACATACAGAGTGCTAAAAATAAGTATACATACAATTTGAGATACTCTAAAAGTCACGTATCTTCTGTTATAGCTGGTTTATGAATTCTTAGTGAACAGAATTTTTGTAGTAGGGGACGACACACAGATGTGTCTGAAATTTTTATTCTGTGGCCAAGTCTACATCATTCCCAGGAATTTCTCCTTTGTGGCAGTTCCCTGGACTTCATCATTCTTTACAGCCCATCGTCTGCTTTGCATGTGCTAAATCAGAAGGCGTAATGCTATAGTTACATCCTTTTTGGTCCTAGGATTCATGATCATCAATTTATTGAAACACAGTGACTTTCAAATTCAGGGTGCTCAAATCTCAGGTCTGTGACAAAATCATTTATAACTGAAATTATGCTTAAAGTGAATGTAAACCCACCACTCACCCTCATAAACTAATGGCACAGTATTAATGTATATACTGTATACATACATGCAAGCCTGTTGCATGTATCCCTACCTTGCAAATGCCACCCCTTCAGCAGTAGCAGCCCCACAAAACTCTAGAACCAGTGTTTGGGTTTCTTTGCTGGAGCTCGGGGGTGGAGTCATGGTGTCACAAGACTCCCCACCCACCTCTACACTCTCATACGCTCCTATTCCTGAGTTTTGAGAAACATCCTGTCAAAACTCAGGAAAGTCACCACATGACTTCAGCATGCCCAATCATGCTGAGGTGTGGAGCAGCCAATCCTGAGAGAGCTGGAGAAGAAAGGAGGGGGTGTTGTGAAGCTCTGTATGCTCGTGCATAAGATAAGGAAATGAGCTGTCAGTCACAACATGGGGGGAGTGTTAAAAATCGTTTTTCGGCTTTCATCGAAGAAACTCTTGCATGAACGACATCATTAAAAAAATCTTTGAGGTTTGTTCTTCATCACATAACATAAGCAAAACTTACATAACAACACATATGATCACATATGGTATGGCTTCAGATGTCAGTCAGGAGGAGGAAGAGTTCTGACAGGTGTTCAGGAGTTGAGCGAACACCTGGATGTTCGGGTTCCGTGGGTTTGGCCGAACTTCGCGAAAAACTTTGGGTTCAGTACCAAACTTGACCCAAACTTGACCCCGAACCCCATTGAAGTCAATGGGGACCCGAACTTTTCGGCACAAAAATGACTGTAAAAAAGTCCTGGAAAGTGCTAGAGGGCTGCAAAAGGAAGTAAAATGATTTTAGAACAATAATCTGTCCCTTACAGCAACGGCAGGAACCTGACCCTATAGGAGTAGGCAATGATTTTAGAACAATAATCTGTCCCTCTAAGCAGTAGACTCTACCTAGTCCAGTCAGATCATTCTGTAATGCAGGATGAGATGTTATTAGATCTGCAATCTGTCCCTAAAAGCAGTAGTAGTAGTAATCTCTACCTAGTCCACAATCAGATCGTTCTGTAATGCAGGATGAGATGTTATTATATCTGCAATCTGTCCCTCAGCACCGGCAGCATCCTCTCCCTATACTAGCCAGAGAGCATGTGACATGCAGCACTAAGTGACTCCAGCTTATAAAGAGGCTGGGTCACATGATGCACTGGCCAATCACAGCCATGCCATTAGTAGGCATGGCTGTGATGGCTTCTAAGGTCAAACCAGTGAAACGCTTGTTGATTGGCTGCCCTGCAGCTATTCAACAGGCAGGATCAAATAACCGAACCTAGAACCCGAACCCAAACTTTTTTTTTAAATGTCCGGGTTCGAGTCCAGGTCATGGACACCCCAAAGTTCGGTACGGACCAGAACTTTACAGTTCGGGTTCGCTCAACTCTAGTGTTCACGTCACGTCTCCGAGAATGTAGGCTTCCATACCCTCCATTATCTCTCCCTGGTTAACATCCAAAGTTACAAATTCTTATACTGTTTGTAAAGCTGAGGTCAGCTCTTTACAAAGCGTAACCTTCCCTACTTATATGGTCTTAATCTTTAGAAAGACGACACCTCCTAACATTACTTCACATGAGGTTTGAAATAGAATTGCACATACAACAATTTTGCTTCTCTGTCAAAAGCACATTGAAATAACCTTTACATATAACAAACATATTACATTATATTTCATACATTTCAGAGCCCAATATTATTCAAAATAATATTATAATTTCATAATTTTCAACAATTCCCCCTCAATGCACTATAACTTATCAACAAATGTGCATTAGTTTTAAATAATACTTTTCTCTGAAATATTTACAAAACAATAAACATTTAGTATGTCAGATATTGTACAAAAGCATTTTCCTAATACTCTGAAATATTTTCTTGTGAAAAATTTAACTATTTCATTTTATCAAGAAACTATAAATGAATATATTTTATTAATTAATTTTAATTAATTTTCCATCTAATTATAACAGAATATTATCAAAGAATTCTTCCTTCAACTTCATAAATTTATTCAACTTTTTGTAAAACTCTAACTTGTAATAACTTTAACTATATTAAATAACTATGTTAAATATAAGGAAGAAATAAATATCTTTAATATATCAAAAATTATATTAATCCATAATATAAATGATTCATTAATAAAAAAGTCTTCAATTACAGGAAATTTCAATAACCAAATAATTCTACAATATATGCTTTTATAAATTATCCTTGACACTGTACATATAATAAATAATCCATTCATCTGTTGATACATAAAAATATAACTTTCCATAATTAATGTATCATATTCATGTATGTATCTATGTATCTATGTATCTATCTATCTATTTATCTATCTATCTATTTATCTATCTATCTATCTATCTATCTATCTATCTATCTATCTATCTATCTATCTATCTATCTATCTATCCATGACCAGCAAGCAACTTTTTCAATTTCCCCTTTTTCTTATTATGTATTATTTAATTCAACTATAACTCTTATTTAGACATTTAAATCCAATTCTTTTCTTCCACACAAGCCTATGTGTATTTTAACTATACCCTTTTTTTTCTCTCTGGATATAATTAACATTTTAATTATTAAAATATATATATCCATTAATTATTATATTAAATTCCTAAACCTTTCTTTCTTTTTAAAATTAGGATACATTATGTATTAATACTCCCAAATGTACAATTTATTATACATCCTTGTTATAACAAACTATCCAACTTTCCCAAGGTATGTTTTCTCTCGAAATTTAATAAAATAAATTATATGTGTACAATTCTGTATTAATATGTGTTCCTATAAAAAAAAATAAGAAACCTAAATATAATAACTATAATGTATACCAAATTATCCTCATTATTACTGTGATAATAATTTTTCAAGGATCTAATAAACTTAAAAGTATTATGTAGAGAAAATATCAAATTTCAAATGTCAACACAGTTACTTATATTTTTCCTATTATTTCAGTACCATCAACATTTTCAATATCTAAATACCCATAATATGCTCTTATTCATAAAAAAAAAATCATTAAGAATCACATCCAAACTTCCCCTTTCATAATGATTGAACGATCAATATGACACCTGTGGTGCAAGTCCAAATGAATAAACCATTGAAGTCCAAGCAAAAATCATAGTCCTTGATAACATAATCAAAAAATAATGATGGAATGAAAAAAACAAAAAAATATGAACAAATAGAGGTCCAGTTGAGCTTTTCATGATCATGATAGAATTAAAAAAATGAAGTAAGTAAGTCCAGAAAAGAATAGAATAATTTAGAAATGAAAGATTTATCTAGGAAAGAAAATTGAAACAAGTATCAAATTCTTATAAAAAAATTATATACCGGTATGTTTTCTTAAGTAATTCTCATTAATCAATATAAACCATTCTAGATTTATAATCCTTTCAATGCTTACCCATTTTATTTTTACCCAATTCTTTGAACTCTAATTACCTTAAGAATAACAATATAACTTTCCCCAGATGGTATTTGACATTCCTGATACCTTAACTTTAACTACTGGAATATATTACTAATCATACTCATTAGAAATAGAAATATCATTCAAGACATTATTTCTATTGAAAAATTTAGCAAAGGCCTAACCATGTTTTATAACCATACTTCCGAATTCCTATGATCACCTTCAATCTTTACCTTTTTCTTGAATCATCTTACCCTATTTAGACTTAATAATATTTAAGTATTAAAGATGATAAGAAACATCGTTAAAATCCGTAAGTCATTTCTAAAATACAAAGAATAGTAGAAATTATGAATTTATAATAATTCAGATTTATCCCATTCTACTAAGTTCTTTTTCCATTTCTAACTTCCACTAGTATCCTTAAGCCTTCATACCAATATTTTGTACCAATCCGGAAACGATTTAAAAAGTTATCTTTATTACAGAACTTACTATAAAGATAAAGATTACTCATACTAATCATTATATAAGGTCATCAATTTCAATTCCATAGTCCTTACAGTTTATGGTAGACCCCTTTCAATATAACAATAAGAA
>BLSH010334687.1:0-11382 GCA_018402905.1 Glandirana rugosa | reverse complement strand
TAACCATGTTTTATAACCATACTTCCGAATTCCTATGATCACCTTCAATCTTTACCTTTTTCTTGAATCATCTTACCCTATTTAGACTTAATAATATTTAAGTATTAAAGATGATAAGAAACATAAAATCTTTACTGAATGCCTAAAATTGCATATATGTCCTTATTATTAAAACTATTGTCTGATTCCATAGTTTGACATCCAACCCCAATGGAATATGACATAAGTTCATAACAATTTTAACTTTGGTAAAACAATATTATCTATTGCTAGAATTATCTCAATTTATTTATATAAAAATTAACTAAAAAAACATACTTGCATCCTTCTTTAGCTGGTAAGAAAACTCATATAGTCAATCTATATAGATTGCCAAGTTCATCAATAATATATATTGTTATAATATATTATATATTCACTTATTTAATTCTTATGAATTGTTTATAAACAAATAAAACAAAATTCAGAAGTTTGATGACAAAAGTGCTCTAAAATTAGTAATACAGAATTTCTTTCATTAGCTTAAAAAAAAAACAATCAATCTGGTATCTGGATATGCAAAAAAGAATATCTAAATTTAAAAATAACTCTATTCATTATTTTTTTTACAATAGTATTTTTTTATCTTCACTATTCATTTTTACCAATTTTAACTTAGGACAAGATGTCATAATCCCCCTCTTTACCCTGTGACTAAATTAAATCTTATAAAATAATTTAATCAAATTCTTGTTTTTTTTTACCTTTTTACGCTAATTCGTTTTTCATTTTTTTCTCTATATTCTTATTTCTAAAAGAAATTTGATCGTGTTGAAATAAGATTATTTTTAAAACTAACATTTGCCACACGGTGTGAGTGACTGTTACCCTGACAAACAACCAAATCTTGCAGTGTAAACACATGTTCAGTAAGTTTAAGAATTCCACTGTGCCAATATATGGATCCTTATATACAAGCACAGGAAACCTTCCCAACAAGTGTTCACTTAAAATTTGAAAAATGACTAATTACTCAAATGTGACCCTGTCTCTCACACTGTATTAGTTTAACCAAAAAATATTTATTCCCTACTTAAGCTGACAACCCCTTTTAACATTCAATTGTCACTTTTGGCCAAGTTTGTGAATTAACACCTGTTTTCCCTTTAAAAACACCCTCCGTGTAACATTAGATGTCTTCAAAACAAATGGTGAAAAACTTCACAGCAATGGACAATACACTAACATTTGTAACAACACTAGCTTTTATAAAGTTTTCTTGTCTCTCACTTACATTTGCATGTAAAATAATTGAGAGAGAGCTCTATATTAGTCAGAAATACCAAATTTATAAAGACTTTCTTTTAGATATTTAAATGAGTGTATACAAGGCCTCTCATTTTATTAAAAATATTTGCCCTTTATCCTCTGTAAGCTTTAATAATTCATTAAAATTTTCCCCAACAAATGCTTGTCTGAAAAATATTAATGAATTCTCAAGAAAATGTATTAAGACCCAAAAAATATTCTTAAAACAACTACCATTAAATAATAATTTAAATATACATTTGTATCCCTTGGGACTCTTTTCCACGTCTCTGAAAGTTAACACAAAAATGTGTTGTACTGTACTCCAAACTATTTTAGGATGAGTAGCTAATTAGTATGTAACTGGATCTGGGCTTCTTCTTACGAGCTGGTAGTACTGTCACAAAAAGTGATCTGTTACAGTTGGTCTGTTCATTGTCAGACTTAGTTACCACACATTGTACAATTGTTGTACAATCAGTAACAATCTCGTTTTTATATTTTTTAACATTCTTTATCAGATTTTGATTGTGCATCTGCTAAAAATCATGTTCACTGCTGTTCAATATGACTTTTCTTATTATAGCAAAGACAATTGATTTATTAAGAGAACAATCTCGTGAAACTCACAGATTGGGTCCCCCATCAACTGTGATTGGCCAATTCCCCGAGAAAATTCTTTCCCAACCATCGTCTTTAGTTTTACCAAAAATAACCGTTGCAAATAATTTTTAATATAATTTTTAACAATTTGACTTTTTAGAATTTTTAAAACTTTCATATTTTAATATTTCAAGGTTTTGCTTCAGAAAGATAATCTATTACCTTTAATTTAATTACCAAATTTCAATTTAAAAGTTTTCATAAAGAGTGTTCAACCATTAACTATTTCCTGCAACCATATCTTGTAGGAATCTTTCTATTATACACTAAACATGTTCTTTTCCATCATGTAATTTACATACAGTTCTTATTCCAACTAAATAAATAGATTTTTCTTAAACTTTGTTCTGCCCCTTGTATGGTGACTGTAAGGGCTTTACATATTCATAACAATAATTTACATGCAGCATTAAACTTAATTATTTCCTTATTTAAACAACTTATTCCCATACTGGCTTGTTCAATTAACCCACTGCATGTGTATATGGCATATTATGATTGTATCATTTCTCCCGATATTACAGGGATAGAGTTGAGCGGACACATACACCTGGATGTTTCGTTTTGTCTGGTTCAGCCGAACTTCGCGGAAAAGTTCGGGTTCGGTACCGAACTTGACCCAAACTTTACCCCGAACCCCATTGAAGTTAATGGTGACCCAAACTTTTGGGCACTAAAATGGCTGTAAAAAAGTCCTGGAACGGGCTAGAGGGCTGCAAAAGGAAGCAAAATGGGGGTAAGGAGTAGGACAAGTGCCCTAGAAACAAATGTGGATAGGGAAATAACTTAACCGATTGCTGACCGCTGGTCGGCAATTGACGGCGACAGTGTGGCTCGATAACGCAAAACGCCGTCATACGACGGCGGGTGCGAGATCGAGCCCAGTGAGCGCGCTCACTGTGTTTGGGGAGGGCCAGGGAGCGGGTGCGGTGGAGTCGATCTCCGCCGGCCACCCGCTATGTCCCCCGGAGTGAAAGAATGGAGGTCCGTGTAAGTAAACACAGACCTCCGTTCTGTGAGAGGGGGAAGGGCTGTGATCACAGCCTTCCTCTACACGGAAGCTGTGATCACTTCCCTTCTCCTGTTAGGGCAGTCTCCCCACAGTTAGAACATGCCCAGGGAACACAGTTAACCCTTAGATCACCCCCTGCAGGTTAACCCCTTCACTACCAATGGCATTTACCCAGTAATCAGTGCATTTTTATAGTACTGATCGTTGTATAAATGCCAATGGTCCCAAAAAAGTGTCAAAATGGTCCGACATGTCCACTGAAATATTGCAGTACCGCTAAAAATCGCAGATCGCCACCATTACTAGTAAAAAATAAAAAAAAATAAAAACCCCAAAAATGAATTCTCATTTGCCGTAAACGCGACCACTTTTGCGCAACCCAATCAATAAACGCCGATTGTGATTTTTTTATCACAAATATGAGGAAGAATATAAATCGGCCAAAACCGATGGAAAAAAATGTTTTTATATATTTTTTTTTTGGATTTGTATTTTAGAAAAAAGTAAGAAATTTGTTTTTTTTGGAAAATTGTCGCTCTTCTTTTGTTTATAGCGGCGATCAGAAATGACGCAGCAGTGATCAAATACCACCAAAAGAAAGCTCTATTTGTGGGAAAAAAATGACGCAAATTTAGTTTGGGTACAACGTCGCACGACCGCGCAATTGTCAGTTAAAGCGACGCAGCGCCGAATCGCAAAAAGGGCTCCGATCCTAAAGTGTGAAATCCTTCCGGGGCTGAAGTGGTTAAAATCACCAAAAAAAATAAAAAAGGGAGGAGGAGGTGGATGTAGAGTAGGAGCCTAGAGGTTGACTAGGCCGTGACCGTGGCAGTGTAGGTGGAAGTGGAAGTGGCGGTGGTGGAGGAGGAGGAGGAGGAGGTAGCCAACACTGTTATTTGTTTGCTTTTGTTTTTTTCTAATTGGGGTAGCCCCCAAAATATTGAGACATATTAAAAAAAAAAGTATACCAATGGCTGTGCGAGGCTGGTCTAAATGTCTATTCTGCACAAGGTACAGACAAGTCTTGTGGGATCCATGCCTGGTTAATTTTAATAAACATTAGCTTGTCCACGTTGGCTGTGGACAGGCGGCTGCGCTTGTCTGTGATAACGCCCCCTGCTGTGCTAAGCACACGTTCAGACAATACACTGGCTGCAGGGCAGGCCAGCACCTCCAAGGCATAGAGGGCAAGCTCAAGCCATGTGCCCAATTTGGAGACCCAGAAGTTGAATGGGGCAGACCCATCAGTCAGTACGTGTAGGTGTGTGCACACATACTGTTCCACCATGTTGCTGAAATGCTGCCTCCTGCTAAGACGTTGCCTATCAGCTGGTGGTGCTGTTTGTTGTGGCGGGCTGCTGACAAAGCTTTTCCACATTTCGGCCATGCTAACCCTGCCTTCTGAGGTGCTGCCGGTGCCACAGCTGCCTTGGCGACCTCTTCCTCCTCCTCTGCCTTCCTCTTGTGCTTCCACAGAGCCCCCTGTGCCATTTGGGAATGCCCTCAGCAGCGCGTCTACCAGCGTGCGCTTGTAGTCACACATCTCCTGATCACGCTCCAGTTAGGGAATTAGGGACGGCACGTCCTTGTAACGGGGATCCAGCAGGGTGGCCACCCAGTAATCGGCACAAGTTAAAATGTGGGCAACTCGGCTGTCGTTGAGCAGGTACTGCAGCATGTAGTCGCTCATGTGTGCCAGGCTGCCCAGAGGCAAAGACAAGCTGTCCTCTGTGGGAGGTGTATCATCTGTGTCCTCTGTATCCCCCCAGCCACGCTCCAGTGATGCCCAGGAGCTGCGTTGCATGCCACCCTGCTGTGAACACGGTTCCTCCTCCTCCTCATCATCATCTTCCTCGTCTTCCTCATCCTCCAGAACTGTGCCCTGGCTTGAAAATTTTTTACCTGGCCTATGCTGGTGCAGGAACCCACCCTCCGAGCCACTTGTGAATGACTGGCCTGATAACCATGGAAATTACCCCTCTTCCTCCTCCTCCTGTGCCACATCCTCTTCCATCATTGCCCGAAGTGTTTTTTCAAGGAGACATAGAAGTGGGATAGTAACGCTGAGAACAGCGTCATCAGCACTGGCCATGTTGGTGGAGTACTCGAAACACCGCAATATGGTACACAGGTCTCGCATGGAGGCCCACTCATTGGTGGTGAAGTGGTGCTGTTCCGCAGAGCGACTGACCCGTGCGTGCTGCAGCTGAAACTCCACTATTGCCTGCTGCTGCTCGCACAGTCTCTCCAGCATGTGCAAGGTGGAGTTCCACCTTGTGGGCACGTTGCATAGGAGGCGGTGAGAGGGAAGGCCGAAGTTCCGCTGCAGCAAGACAGGCAAGCAGCAGCAGGGTGAGAACGCCGAAAGCGCGCACAGACGGCCCACACTTTCTGCAGCAGCTCTGACATATCCGAGTAGTTTTTTAGAAATTTCTGCACCACCAAATTCAGCACATGTGCCAGGCAAGGAATGTGCGTCAAACCGGCTAGGCCCAGAGCTGCTACGAGATTTCGCCCATTATCGCACACCACCAGGCCGGGCTTGAGGCTCAGTGGCAACAACCACTCATCAGTCTGTTGTTCAATGCCCATATACAGCTCCTGCGCAGTGTGGGGTTTATCCCCCAAACATATCAGTTTTAAAACAGCCTACTGTAGTTTCCCCCTGGATGTTCTGAAGTTGGTGGTGAAGGTGTTACGCTGAGCGGATGAGGGGGTGGTAGAGGAGGAGGAGGAGGAAGCGCAGTAGGAGGAGGGGGCAATAGGAGGCAAAGACAAATGCCCTGCAGTCCTCGTGGTGGAAGGACATGCGCCAAATGGCTAGCCGCCTCAGGCCCACCTGCCACTACATTTGCCCAGTGTGCAGTTAGCGAGATATAGTGTCCCTGCCTGTGCTTACTGGTCCACGTATCAGTGGTTATGTGGACCTTGCCACAGATGGCGTTGCGCAGTGCACACTTGATCTCGTCCCCGACTTGTTTGTGCAGGGAAGGGATGGCTCGCCTGGAAAAGTAGTGGCGGCTGGGAACCACGTATTGTGGGACAGCCACCGCCATCAGGTTTTTAAAACTGTCCGTGTCCACCAGACGGAATGACAGCATTTCAAAGGCCAGGAATTTTGAAATGCTGGCATTCAGGGCCAAGGATCACGGGTGGGTAGGGAGGTACTTCCTCTTTCTCTCCAGTGTTTGGGAGATGGAGAGCTGTAAGCTTCCATGGGAGCATATGGAAATGCTTGGGGACGGTGGCGGACATGGTGGCGTTGCTGTCACATCATCTGTTTGCCGGTGGCAGGTGACACTGGCACTGTAGAGGTGGAGGAAGAGGCCGAGGCAGCAGCAGAAGAGGAAGCAGGAGGAGACTGAGACCTTTCTTGGATTTTGAGGTACTTATTCCACTGCAGCAAGTGCTTTGCATTTAGATGTCTGGTCATGGAGGTTGTGATCAGGTTTAGAACATTTGTGGCTCGCTTCAGCCTCTCATTGCACAGTGTGCAAACCACTTGTGTCTTGTAGTCAGCACATTGTCTGAAGAATTCAAAATTAACAAGAGTAGTGAAGCGCAATCCTCTATTGCTTGTAAATATAAATAAACAGTGGAAATAAATGAAGCAGTAGGACCATACCACTGTGAAAGAAAAATGCAAAAACTATACTTAAAGTGCAAATGAAAAGTGACCGAGTGATAGATCACTCTTTATAGTGTGTTAACATCAAAGTTCATATGTATTTGTATACTCATAAAGAAACAGTTCTTAATAAAAACAAAGGTAAGACCATGCCACTGTGGGCAAAAGCTGGTGCGACAAAATTACACTTAAAGTGCAAATAAAAAGTGACCAAGTGATAAATCACTCTTTATAGTGTGTTGACATAAAAGTCCATATTGTATAAAAGGTAAAAAATAAAAGGTAAAAAATAAAAAGTAAAAAACAAAAAACAATTCTTGATGCTCAAACGAACAGTGCTGAAAAGTGTTATATGAAAAGTGATTTAGTAGGATCACTTTTCCAAAATCGTGATCATAGAGCTGTGTCCTTCAAAAGCTTGTGTCCACTTAGGTGTCCTTATTCAGGCATGCAGTGCCTCAAAGTGCTAACACAACCTCCACCCGGCAATCCTGTGCGCTCACCTCAAGAGGCAACCCCCACTCGGGTCTAGTAAAGCAATCCCCACCGGGGTACAATCCTCCACAGGCTCAGGAGCTTGGTATGAGGTGTTTGTTGCGTCAATTCATAACATAGTGCTGAATCGTTGAAACAACAATTTTTAATGAACAGATTAAAAAGACTCACATGCCATTGTGTACTTCCACCGGTACACTTGGGTGATGCGTTTGGTCATAAAACATCCATGCAGGTAATGGAGAAAACTGTAACCTCACGGCTGCTGACTCATGTAACCCAGTCCACTTGTCTGAACATCACAGGACTCCTCCCCGGCGCGTTTCGTCACCAAATAACGTGACTTTATCAAGGGGTGTCTATAAGGTGGCGTTCAGAACATTTATATTCAGTGTGGTCACCAATATGAAGCCATTACCGCCATTGTAAGTATGGGCAAAACCGCCCACACACCATTATATATCACCCTGGTGGAGCCGAACGAAGGGACATGCAACTACTGTAGGGGGATAGTGGTTTTACATAGAGGTATTAAATAACGTGAGTTACGTATATAACCTGCCCTTTTTTGAAGCGGCCACTTCCATATCCAAAGTGGGCAAGTGCACACGCTCCGTCCGTCCGCGTGCTGAGGGATGGAGCTCCGGCCATGGTAGTATTTTGTAAACGAAAGTCTCCTCCTAATCCAAGACAAAGAGGGACTAAATACAATAATTGCAAATATAAGGGAATTAGAATAGCGACCCGTGGGGGTAGGGAAAAGAATAGTGCATATCTGCACAGACTATATGACAAATAAATGTGTACTAATAACCCGGAGGACAATGAGAACACACATTCACCAGGAGCCGTAAAGATATACATATATCAGGAGGAGAGGACATAATATTTAATATTACATAATCAGTATGCTACTAATTGCACAAATAATTAAAAATAGAGTTTAAAAATGACATATATAGATCCCAGACACATCTAATATGAAATAAATTTCAGAATAAAATCTAAATAAAATTAAAATTAAAAATCCGAAATGAAGCAATTTAAATCAAAGTCAACGTTCAACCCCCTAGGTTTAAGGGATTGTATCTCATAGATCCACCATGACTCACGTTGACTAAGGGTTTTGATCTTATCTGACCCTCTCCATTGCCTGTGGTGCCTCTCAATACCCCAAAAACTCAATCCCAGCGTACTTTTATTGTGGAAGTCCCCAAAATGCCTAGACAAATGGTGATCTTTAAAGCCAATCTTAATATTATGTATGTGTTCTTGAATCCTTTTGGCCAATTTCCGTTTGGTTCTACCGATATATTGCTTTTTGCATGGGCATTGGATGCAATATACTACTCCTTCTGTCTCACAGGCGATCAGATCTCTGATTTCATACTGCTTATTCGTAATAGTAGAAGAGAATGTTTTTCTTTTTTTCAGGTTGCCTATGGTGTTTGTACACCCTGCACAACCCCCACATCCAAAGAAACCTTGATGATCAAGGAAGGTGGGTATTTTTCTTTTTGGTGGATCGATAATACTTTTAACCACCCTATCCCGAAGGTTGGGGGCCCTCCGGTAAATGAATTGTGGTCTAGATGGCAACAGCACTTTCATTTCATTGTCCTTAGTAGAATCGGCCAATGTTTCCGAATGATGTGCTCAACTTGTTTAGCCTGCCTGTTGAAATCCAATAAGCTTTTGGAGGACACAGCTCTATGATCACGATTTTGGAAAAGTGATCCTGCTAAATCCCTTTTCATATAACACTTTTCAGCACTGTTCGTTTGAGCATCAAGAATTGTTTTTTTTTTTACTTTTTATTTTTTACCTTTTATTTTTTACTTTTTATACAATATGGACTTTTATGTCAACACACTATAAAGAGTGATTTATCACTTGGTCACTTTTTATTTGCACTTTAAGTGTAATTTTGTCGCACCAGCTTTTGCCCACAGTGGCATGGTCTTACCTTTGTTTTTATTAAGAACTGTTTCTTTATGAGTATACGAATACATACGAACTTTGATGTTAACACACTATAAAGAGTGATCTATCACTCGGTCACTTTTCATTTGCACTTTAAGTATAGTTTTTGTATATTTTCTTTCACAGTGGTATGGTCCTACTGCTTCATTTATTTCCACTGTTTATTTATATTTACAAGCAATAGAGGATTGCGCTTCACTACTACACTACTACTGTTAATTTTGTATGCTTTGGAGTATAGTGAGGGTACTCTTTTCAGTGTATATAGCAACCTGATACTTATTAAGTGGTAGCGCGGTATTATTATTTGATTATTTAACATTGTCTGAAGAACTGCCACGCCGGGGAACACCTTTGAGCTGCCTTTGGTGTGCTAGGTCCCTGGGTGCGGTGGTGCAGGCATACTGTCTATGGGACGCTCGCTCCGCTTTTGCAACCTGCTTCCTCTTTTGCTGTGCTGGTGCCTCTGTGCGACCACCACCTCTTCCTCCAAACTGCACATGTCACTCGCCTGACCTTCATTCCTCCACATCATCTTCCACCCACCCTTCACCACTGCCCTCCTTGTCAGTCTGCACACTGAGGAAAGCCGCAGCAGTTGGCACCTGTGTTTTGTCATCATCAGAGACGTGCTACGGAGGTGTTTCCATGTCCTCATCTTACAACAGAAGTGGTTGGGCATCGGTGCACTCAATGTCTTCCACTTCTGGGGCAGGGCTATGTGGATGGCCCATGGAAAGCACACCAGGAGAGTCATCAAAAAGCAAAAGAGACTGCTGCATGACTTGGGGCTCAGACTGCTTGGCTGATTTACAAGGGGCTGAGGTGAAAGAGAGATGGCCATGGGGTTCAGGTGCCAACTCTGAGCTTTCATCAAGGGACCGGGTGGGAGACAATGTGAAGGAAACGGAGGTATTGTCAGCCACCCAATCTACTATCGCCTGTACTTGTTCTGGCCTCACCATTTGTTGAGCGACATTCGGGCCTAACATATAATGTTGAAGGTTCTGTCAGCTACCTGAGGAAGGTGTTTCACTTGTGCATGTAGCTGGCACAGATCAACCACGTCCTATCCTTGCAACAGGAGCTTCAGCAACACCACCAACACCAGCAGCACCAGCAGCACCACAACCACGTCCCTTATTTGACACTCTCCTCAATCTGGACACAAATGTACTATGTAGCAGTATTTATTAATAAAAAAATAGAAAATTGCAGATGCACTTTTTATTTTTGTGCAAGAAATGCACTGCTCACACCAGCAGTAGGAACCTCTCCCTACACCAGTATGAAATGATTTTAGAACGATCGATAATCTGTCTTTCACAGCACCAACAGGAACCTGTCCCTACTGCAGTATGAGAACATTTTAGACAATCTCCCCCTCACAGCACCAACAGGAACCTCTCCCTAATGCAGTAGGAGATGGTTTTAGAACGATAAACTCTCCCTCAGAGCACCAACAGTAACCTCTCCCTAATGCAGTAGTAGATGGTTTTAGAACGATAAACTCTCCCTCAGAGCACCAACAGGAACCTCTCCCTAATGCAGTAGTAGATGGTTTTAGAACAATAAACTCTCCCTAATGCAGTAGGAGATGGTTTTAGAACGATAAACTTTCCCTCAGAGCACCAACAGGAACCTCTCCCTAATGCAGTAGGAGATGGTTTTAGAACGATAAACGGTCCCTCAGAGCACCAACAGGAACCTCTCCCTAATGCAGTAGGAGATGGTATTATAACGATAAACTCTCCCTCAGAGCACCAAAAGGAACCTCTCCCTAATGCAGTAGGAGATGGTTTTATAATGATAAACTCTCCTTCAGAGCACCAACAGGAACCTCTCCCTAATGCAGTAGTAGATGGTTTTAGAACGACAAACTCTCCCTTAGAGCACCAACAGGAACCTCTCCCCAATGCAGTAGTAGATGGTTTTAAAACGATAAACTCTCCCTCAGAGCACCAACAGGAACTTCTCCCTAATGCAGTACTAGATGGTTTTAGAACAATAAACTCTCCCTCAGAGCACCAACAGGAACCTCTCCCTAATGCAGTAGTAGATGGTTTTAGAACGATAAACTCTCCCTCAGAGCACCAACAAGAACCTCTCCCTAATGTAGTAGTAGATGGTTTTAGAACGATAAACTCTCCCTCAGAGCACAAACAGGAACCTCTCCCTAATGCAGTAGTAGTTGCTTTTATAGAGATAAACTCTCCCTCAGAGCACCAACAGGAACCTCTCCCTAATGCAGTAGTAGATGGTTTTAGAACGATAAACTCTCCCTCAGAGCACCAACAGGAACCTCTCCCTAATG
>BLSH010334665.1:1154759-1176955 GCA_018402905.1 Glandirana rugosa | reverse complement strand
TCTAGGGGTTGTCTTTGGGAAATAGGCGTATGAGTGCTGCCAGCATTGCTTCAGAGGTTGAAGGGATGGGGGCTCAGCCTGTCAGTGCTCAGACCATACGCTGCACACTGCATCAACTTGGTCTGCATGGCTGTCGTCCCAGCAAGAAAGCCCTCAAACATTTTGCTGAAAACAAGCAGACTAAGCACATGGATTACTGGAACCATGTCCTGTGGTCTGATGAGACCAAGATAAACTTATTTGGTTCAGATGGTGTCAAGCGTGTGATACAGCAACCAGGTGAGCAGTACAAAGACAAAAGTGTCTTGCCTACAGTCAAGCATGGGGGTGGGAGTGTCATGTTCTGGGGGCTGCATGAGTGCTGCCGGCACTGGGGAGCTACAGTTCATTGAGGGAACCATGAATGCCAACATGTACTGTGACATACTGAAGCAGAGCATGATCCCCTCCCTTCGGAGACTGAGCCACAGGGCAGTATTCCAACATGATATTGACCCCAAATACACCTCCAAGGCGACCACTGCCTTGCTAAAGAAGCTGAGGGTAAAGGTGATGGACTGGCCAACCATGTCTCCAGACCTAAACCCTATTGAGCATCTGTGAGGCATCATTAAATGGAAGGTAGAGGAGCACAAGGTCTCTAACATCTACCAGCTCCGTGATGTCATCATGGAGGAGTGGAAGAGGACCCCAGTGGCAACCTGTGAAACTCTGGTGAACTCCATGCCCAAGAGGGTTAAGGCAGTGCTGGAAAATAATGGTGGCCACACAAAATATTGACACTTTGGGCCCAATTTGGACAATTTCATTTAGGGATGTACTCACTTTTGTTGCCAGCAGTTTAGACATTAATGGCTGCATGTTGAGTTATTTTGAGGGGACAGCAAATTTACACTGTTATGCAAGCTGTACACTCACTACTTTACATTGTAGCAAAGTGTAATTTCTTCAGTGTTGTCACATGAAAAGATATAATAAAATATTTATAAAAATGTGAGAGGTGTACTCACTTTTGTGAGATACTGTATATATATATAGATATATATATATATATATCTATATATATACTGCTCTAAAAAATTAAAGGAACACTTTTTAACCAGAGTATAGCATCAAGTCTCAAGCAAACTCCTGGGATATTGATCTGGTCAGTTAAGTAGCAGAGGGGTTGCTAATCAGTTTCAGCTTCTTTGGTGTTAATGAAATTAACAACAGGTGCACTAGATGGGCAACAATGAGCTGACCTCCAAAATAGGAATGGTTTTACAGGTGAAGGCCCCTGACATTTTTTTTCCTCTACTGATCTTTTCTGACTGTTTTTCACTAGTTTTGCATTTGGCCAGGGTCAGTGTCACTACTGTTAGCATGAGGTGATACCTAGACCCTATAGAGGTTGCACAGGCAGTCCAACTCCTCCAGGATGGCACATCAATACGAGGCAGGCAGTTACTCTAGGAGAGCTGGACAGGGCCGTAGAAGGTCCTTAACCCATCCGCAGGACCAGTATCTGCTCCTTTGTGCAGGGAGGAACAGGATGAGCACTGCCAGAGCCCAACAAAATGACCTCCAGCAGGTTACTGGTGTGAATGTCTCTGACCAAACAATCAGAAACAGACTTAATGACCGTGGCCTGAGGGCCCTACGTTCTTTAGTGGGCCCTGTGCTTACTGCTCAGCACCATGGAGCTCGATTGGCATTTGCCATTGAACACCGGAATTGGCAGGTCCGCCACTGGCGCCCTGTGTTTTTCACAGATGAGAGCAGGTTCACCCTGAGCACACATGACAGACGTGAAAGGGTCTGGAGAAGCCATGGAGAATGTTATGCTGCCTGGTTGGTCAGTGGCGGTCTGGGGAGGCATATCCATGGAGTGACGCAAAGACCTCTACAGGCTAGTCAGGATGAAATACTTGCACCCATTGTCAAACCCTACACTGTTGCAGTGGGTCCTGGGTTTCTCCTGGTGCATGACAATGCACGGCCTCATGTGGCGAGAGTATGCAGCCAGTTCCTGGAGGATGAAGGAATTGATACCATTGAATGGCCTCCACACTCGCCTGACCTAAATCCAATAGAACACCTCTGGGGCATCATGAAATTTCAGCAAAATGGACTAGCCTGCTGCTTCATTTTTTCACTTTTATTTTAGGGGTGTCCTTGAATTCAGCCCTCTGTAGATTGTTTTCATTTTCATCAAACAATGTGGCATCCTTTTGTTCCTAACACATTACCCAAGTCCATATCAGTATAGATATCCAGCATGATATTTTTCCCATTGAGATCTGATGTGTTTTCAAAGTGTTTCTTTAATCTTTTTTGAGCAGTGTATATATATATATATAAATATATATATATACACAAAGCAAAACAAGGCTTTTTGCTGGTTGCCAGCTTGATGAGATTTAGTCTGCAACCAAATCACATAAACTTTAGAAAGTCCTGGACTTTTGAAAACAACTGGAGATCCTGTAAGATAAGGTGTCAATAAGTTGCCCTAAATTAACCCGTCTTTCCTATTTCAGCAGTCAGTGCAAACATTTCCACTTCAAGCCTGCTTTGACATTTCAGCTGGTATGCAGGAAACTTAAAAAGTCTTGTGCTGAAGGATAGATAAGTCAGCTTTCGTTTTTTCGAAGCTCCTCCGGTTTTCATTAAGGGTTTTAGTATGCCATCTGTAAAGCGAAAGCCATTAGTGTTCATATTAACTTAATGTTCATTGTTCCTGACTGAAAGGACTTCTGTGTCCTGCATAATGTTTACTAACTTCATTAAATGAATAATTTCTGTCAGCACGTTCCGAGGAGCCTAGGCAATGACCCACATTCTTTGTGCATTAAACTACTGTCACAGAACAGAGCCGAGCAAAAGTTATGAGCCAGATAATTATAAAATTGTAATTTTTAGACCCAAGGTTCTTATCGTCCAATGTTTTATTAATGGGGATGCAATTTCTGTTTATTGCTTGCATCATTGCAAAGAGGTCAATCTTTCCACTATTGTCTTTCCAAAGAATAGGAGGTTTGTGTTGCCAAATGTTCCTACATATTTAATTACATATTCCACAATATTTTCCACCTTAGTATGCTTTGTTTTGTCTACTTTGAGTTATAACTGGGAGGTTAAGACACTGAAAGGCCTGGAAGAGTCTGTTGCCTGTGCTCTGTTGTGAATATTGAGTCTTGACGGATGTATCAAGGCACATAAAGTGTGTATTTGGCTCACGATGTTGATATTTTATTCGTTGCTGAAAGATGCTTGTATGTTCAGATCTTCAGTTCTGGAACAGAATTTTAGACAGAAATGTTTCTGTTACCTAGTGGCAAATTAAAACGATTAGTCCTTTTTAGATAAAGAGAAATGGCGAGCAAGGCGGTGAAGCAGAGAAAGTATAATTTGATAGATAGGTGATTACGCCCAGTTGTAAAAGCCTTCTCCATGGCTTTGTTGCAAGAGTCAGAAGTGTATATTAAAAAAACATGCAGAAAGACTTAAAAAGCTCTCAAGAGAGAAAAAGGTTGAAAATTAATCCCTGGGTGTTTTAGTGCTGAAATATATAATAAACCAGACACGGAACATAGCTGTACAGAAAACTAGTGAGCTGTCTAAGCCAGCCTTTCCCAGCCTGTTTACCTCAGAGGAACCCCTAAAATAACGTTCAGGTCTTGGGGAACTCTTCCAAAAAACAATTAATAGGTGATCAATGGAAAAAAGACCCTTAGAGGCAGATTGCCCCCCTTACAGTGGTGGCCAGAATGTCACAGGCAGCTAAAAACATTATTGCTGCTGGCTATACCAAGTTACATTGGAACAGTGCAGGTACCATCAAATGGGAGGTCAATCAGCCACAGCCCAAGGAACCTAGAAATACCTCTGGAACAAACCCAGATTTTAACTGAACCCTGGTTGAGAACTGTTGGTCTAAGCTGCCAGACTGCTGAATCACATCTACCAGCATGCACTACAGGATGTTCAATGTGTATATAAACTTTCAAAGAAAACTATACACTTTATTGCATACCTTTGCATTAAATCTGCTGTCAGGCACTGCCTCCTATTTTGCACTATAAGTTAGGGTTGCCACCTCATCCCTTTAAACCTGAATACATATGAATTACACAGGTTGTTCTGAGGCTAATTTAATGCAGATGAGGCACCAAGTGAGTTTAATTACCCCCTTAATCAGCCATAGCACCTAAGTAATTAATATATGTTCGGGTTTAAAGGGATGAAGTGGCAAGTCTACTATAAGGCCCCTTTCACACTGGGGCTGGCGGGCGGTAGCGGTAAATCCCCGCTAGTCTCAGTGGGGATTTAGCGCTGTTATAGAGGCGCTACGGCGCCGCTATGCAGGCGGGTGCTGGGCACTTTTAACCCCCCCACAACGGGTTAAACAGGGGTTAAAAGTGCCGGCGCTCGGCGCTCCCGGAGTGGTGTACAGCCGCTACGGGAGCGCTGCCCATTCAATTTAATGGCAGGAGCGGTGGAGGAGCGGTGAATACACCGCTCCCCACATTCCTGAAAAATCATGCTTGCATGATTTTCTTAAGCGCTGCGCTAGCGCAACGCCTCAGTCTGAAAGCATCCATAGAGATGCATAAAAATAATATTTAGAGCGTTATTGCAGCGGTAATTTTAGCGCTTTACCGCTGTAATAACGCCCCAGTGTGAAAGGGGCCTTAGTGCAAAAAAAAAAGTTTTGGTTTGTAAAAGACACCACCTAAACCATAACTTTCTGAAAGTACAGAATGTATAGCATTAAAAGCTAGTTCTTCTAGGCAAGACCATCATTGCCTATATATGCCAGATTTTACCTGAGAAGGCACAAGCTCCTTGTGACCCAATGTGTGATTTCTGTATGTGTATTGTATATGCTACATTTTCTTTTACTAAAAACTTTTTGAGGGGAAAAAAAAAAGCTAGTTTTGTAGATTTAGTAAATTCCACGTGCAATCGTTTAGAGGGCAGCAAAGCAGCAGTGTTTGATACGAGCTGCTGGAAAGGTAGGTCCACATGTACTCAGGTGCCTACACGTTAATTCTTCTTTGTACTACAAAGGGCTAATGTGTAGCGCTTGAGGGGTTAAAGGTGATATGTCTTTCCTGGTATGTTTCATTTCTGAGTTTGAGAAGGGATATATGCAGGAGAAGGTTGAGCCTTGAGGTCCTCCACAAAAGTAGGAAGGTGACTGTCAGGAAACCCACGGAACGGTCCGTGCACTCCGGCACACACGCGTTCGTACACCAATGCGCGCGCGCATACGTACGCGCGCATCAACACGATCCGGAGTCCCTCCGGAGTCACTCTACAAGCCAGGGATGGACTCCTATGGAAAGATAAACATATCTTTGTTCCCGAGGAAACGCGGACTCAGGTACTAGAAGTATGCCATGACCATCCCCTGGCAGGCCACTTTGGCATCCACAAGACCCTTGAACTGGTGCAACGCTCATTTTGGTGGCCTGGCCTGGAAAAAGATTGCCAAGCTTACGTAAAGTCCTGTACCACCTGTATTCAAAACAAGAGCTCCAGAAGCAAAGCATGGGGATTACTCAGACCTCTGCCCATACCTGACAGACCTTGGAAAATGATTTCAATGGACTTTATAGTCGAACTTCCACCCTCCAATCAGTGCACTGCCATCTTTGTCATTGTGGACTGTCTATCAAAGATGGCTCACTTCGATCCATTGAAAGATACTCCTTCGGCCACAGAGACTGCCAGAGTTTTTATTAAAGAAGTTGTGAGACTCCATGGTGTGCCAAAAAATATTGTCTCAGATCGTGGTGTTCAGTTCACCTCCAAGTTCTGGAAGGCGTTATGTGGAACTTTGCAGATTGAACTCTCCTTTTCATCCGCTTACCAGCCCCAGACCAATCGGCAAACCGAGTGCACCAATCAGACCTTGAAGCAGTACATCCGGAGCTTCACCTTTTTTGTTCAGGATGACTGGGTATCGTTGCTTCCCTTGGCGGAGTTTGCTTACAATAATTCCAACCACTCGGCCATCCAACAGTCTCCTTTCTTTGCCAACTACAGGTTTAATCCCACCTTCCTACCTGACCTTGTTCCCGAATCTTCTGTTCCTGCAGTTCAGGATACTTTGGGCTTCTTCTCCCGCAACAACTTGCTGTTACAAGAGACCATTGCAAAGGCCCAGGAGGACAGTAAAAGGTCTTTTGACAAGAAAAGAAGAGGGAAACTGATTTTGCAACCAGGAAACCAGGTTTGGTTGTCCACGGCCAATCTAAAGTTGGCATGCCCCTCGAAGAAGCTGGCACCTAGGTTCATCGGCCCCTTTCCAGTAAGAAGGAAGATCAATGACGTGTCTTTTGAATTATCCCTGCCGGAGTCCTTTAAGATAGAGAGAAGAGATTTCTCTGTTGAAACCTGCAATGCCTGACCCATTTCCTGACCGTTGTTCAAGACCTCCAGCACCCGTTATCATTAACGGAGATGAGGAATTTGAGGTTGAAGCCATCATTGACTGCAGGAGAAGAGGGGGCCAGACACAATACCTGATTAAATGGAAGGGTTACGGCCCAGAGGAAAATTCCTGGGAACCTGCACAAAATGTTCATGCCACAGATCTGATCCGTGCCTTCTTTCACAGGAATCCACAGAAGAAGAGACAAGTGGGCACCCGGAGGTTGCCCATAAGGAGGGGGCAATGTCAGGAAACCCACGGAACGGTCCATGCACTCTGGCGCACGCGCGTTCGTACACCAAGGCGCACACATACGTACGCGTGCATCAACACGAATGATCGTTGGCGCCAAAGGCCCTATTTAAACTGGTCCTCCACACTGTCACTTTGATGTTTGGTCTGCAGCTTCTGCTTCTTGTGACCTGTGTTCCTGTACCCGTTACCTTGACCTGGATTGTCCTTCTACTCTGCTTGTCTGTCGCCTGCCCTGACCCTGGATTGCCTTGTGACCTGCCTTTGCCTTCTCCTTCTGCCTTCTGTCATCCGATCATTGCCGACCCGGCCTGCCTGACCCTGCTCTGCTGTCCAGCCAGTCTGCATCAGCATCCTGCCCTGCTGTCCAGCCAGTCTGCATCAGCATCCTGCTCTGCTGTCCAGCCAGTCTGCATCAGCAGCCTGCTCTGCTGTCCAGCCAGTCTGCATCAGCATCCTGCTCTGCTGTCCAGCCAGTCTGCATCAGCATCCTAATCTGCTGTCCAGCCAGTCTGCATCAGCATCCTAATCTGCTGTCCAGCCAGTCTGCATCAGCATCCTGCTCTGCTGTCCAGCCAGTCTGCATCAGCATCCTGCTCTGCTGTCCAGCCAGTCTGCATCAGCATCCTGCTCTGCTGTCCAGCCAGTCTGCATCAGCATCCTGCCCTGCTGTCCAGCCAGTCTGCATCAGCATCCTGCTCTGCTGTCCAGCCAGTCTGCATCATCATCCAGCCCAGCTGCCTCCAGGACTGATCAGGCACTCTTACCCCACCGCGCTCTCGTGGCCGATGTATCACTCCCAGCGGTCCGTGAGCCGGAGTTGTAGGAGAGGTCTCCCTCTACCGTCTGGCTCACCCTCCAGGTACGTAACAGTGACCATACACATGGAGATGTTGTTGGTACACCAGGATTGACGTTGTACCATAGCGGGACCCTGATACGGGTTGGAGAACTGAGTCTTTATTATTCATCTTACGGAAGACAAGTGTAGCATCCTTCTCTAGTTAGGCTGATAGGTAAATTTAGATTTTTGCTCCATTGTAGTGAGTGGGGCAGTGATTGATTGTGTTGGTCTGTTCTGGATTTCCTGAGCTGAGAGTTTGATTGCTCCCTCCTGCCTCTGAGAGAAGATTCCAAAGCCTAAGACAAGGAGATTTAAGTGATCAGTTGTATATTTATCATGTTCCAGTCAATCCCTGGAAGGTGGTGTCATGGGCACCCTGCCGAGTGGTTGGGTTCTTATTTTAGGGCCACTGCAGAAAGGAACCATTCTAGGGACCTGGCCTGGAACCACTGTGTGTAAAGCATTGCAATGTATGTGCAGTGGCTCCCCTTGGAGCCTTCGGACTGAAGATGGCAAGATATAAAGCTTGTGAAGAGCTGGTGGAGAGAAACAGTGTTCAACACTGTATCTCTCAATATGTCTATGTAGTCAGTGCTGGAACAGGTGTCACTGGCAGGTGATAGGACTCTATCCTTTCCTATGTGGGGACTGATGAAGTAATATGGCCTCAAGCCATCAGGGGGAGCAAACCACCACGAGGCTGTCCTACATGATCAGCTTTTTCAGCTAGGCCACTTTTACAATTGATGCTTTGGTGGGGGGGGGCTTTTACTTTTTTTACTACACCTAATTAATGTCACCAAGGGGTGACAAACACCATGAGCACTTACAGGTTTAATTTCAGCCAGAAAGAGATCAGTGAACATGACAATCATGTTCACCAACTTCACAATTCTGCATACCAAATAGCAATACTGGTGATGAAACTGGCAAGAGGTGAGGAAGCCGGTTTCATTGCTGACAAGTTAAACAAGGTAGACGGCAGCAGCAGACAGGCAGCAACAGGGAGGCTATGGAAGCATCTATGAACGGACGTGATTGGCAGCCTGTCAGTCGCTGATCACATCCATTCATGAATACCTATTATGGCGGGAGCAGTAAAAGGGTAAAAGCATGAGTAAAGTCTTGCTTTTTGTTATTGTTATGCAGTCATCTTGCAAAAAAGTAAAAAAATATGACATTTGCATGCTAGGCAGCAGGACTAATGCGGTTTGGATGCCCAGTGGTCTGACATGACCCTTGCACAGTGCTCCAATCAACAACACCACTTGAGCATTGTTTGGGGGTGCGTAGGACTGCTGGAGACCCAGACTGCTACTTTCTGGCTAATAAAGGTTACAGCAGATACCCTGGAGTGCCTGATCTTAGGCAGGACATTTTTTTTTTTTCAAAATGACGGTTTCCTTTAATGATCTCTAGGAGTTTTATAATCCAGCACATGCTAAACAAAACATATGTACAAATTGAAAAATGCCAAACTTTCTTGTTTTCCTTAAAAACAGCCCCTGGGTGATAGGTGATATTTTTAACTTAATTAAAAGGAGAATTCACCTTAAACACAAGAAATCCTAATGTATTTCCCAGCTGTCGATTGTAGAAAAACATATCAAGAAACTCGAAGCAGCCAAAAAAGTTGGGCCAAAGATTTTCACAACAACCCTCTAAATGCGCATCTATGGCAATTATTACTCAGAAAGGGGTCTGGGTCTTGTAAATTGTCTGGCTGAGGTCCGAACCTCTCAGACTTGCTAAACTTGCGGCAAGCTTCTGAAATAGTGCGGGTCAGATAAATAACACACACCAAATAGGACAATGAATCAAACACCAATGAGGAGTAGCAGAAGTCAGCTTGGAAAATAGAACATTTTTTATGTTAAGCTGATGGAAATTTAAATGATGTGTTTGGTCTTTTTTTAAATATGTACAAAAAACGTTGTTTTTGTGGAGCGGTTTCAGCCTATAAAGGACAGAAGAAAAGGCAGACTCGACATTAAACATTTTGGCGTTTTTAAACACCCTAAAAAAAACAATGATGTCATAGTGGTCTTTGTTATCCAGGAATGCATATAATAAGGTAATTCTGACATTGTGCATGCAGTGGGGGTGCAGGACAGATCCAAAACCTCATCAGTCCATTAGGTATCTGAAACTATACAGGATACAATCAGCATACAGTCCTTTAAAGCCGTGGCTCTCAGCCTTTTTGAGACCATGGTCTGGTAAATTCTTTCCATACCTTCTATGCTCTAACAGTAAAAAATAAAGTGTATTCTCTTACAATAAAAGGGAATGCAAATCAAGTACTGAAATGCTGGGAGGTTCTTGATGGGACTGTATGTTGACTGTGTGTGGGGGAGGGGGTTGTGGAGAGGGTTAGGGGACTTTGCACCAGACTTGGTGGCCCTATAGGGGATTAGCTTTCTGGAGGAAGCTGTGGGGCACTGGGGGACACTGAGATTGGGGGGTTTCTGTAGGGGCTGAGGGCTCTAAATGAGCCTTTTGGCACAATATGTCACTATCAATATGGGACCTGGAAGACACTCTAGGAGATTAAGGGATCTGCAGCTGGCTGGAGGCCTTGGAGAAGGGAGACCATGACCTGGTACTGGGCAACAGCCCGGTGTTTGAGAACCACTGCTTTAGAAGACTTTATGACATCTTTAGACAAGGCACACAATGAATTAAAATCCATCAAACTCATAGTTATGACTATCTATTGTCCATGTTTAGGGGCCAATTGGAGTCTCACAACTTTTTCTCTTTATAGTACTGAATGTTGTGATTTTTAACTGCTTTTGACTTGCCAATGCCTTAAAACATCATATGCAATGGCCATCAACCTCATCAAAACCATTTTATGCAGACTTGCAGTTTTGAGGAAGGGAACATATCTGTAGTCATATTCTGCTGCCCACTGGACTGTATTAAAGAGAAACTAAACTCAAGTTTAAAAGAAAACTTTTCCCCACCATCAGAATACACAGATGGTACGCTGCACCATCAGAATATACAGATTAGTTGTGAAAATCTGAAAAGGCGGTTGAATAGAAGTTGATCAGTATATTGACTGTTGTTCAACCACAGTGCCCAAACATAGATCAAAATGCTTCCAGTCCCGGCTGAACTGGCCAAATTTCGATGCATGTATGAGCAGCTTTAGTGTTACTTTAAAACAATGTACAACTGCTTTAATGAGAAAATAGTATTGGAATTGTCAAAAGTTTAAGAGTCTGCCGGAGGTTGCTGCACTGGTATGGAGGGGATTAGGTGACACATGTCATGGGGAGGTGAGTATAGCTCTGTTGCTGCAGGGATGTGGCTTTAGGACTTTGCCGAGAGTTGACTGGGTCACTTTAAGGTCAGATTAAAGTATTTTCTGAAATGAAAGATTTTTTTAAATAATAAATATGTCATACTTCCTTGCTCTGTGCAAAGGTTTTGCACAGAGCATCCACGATACTCTTCTTTTTGGATCCCCCACCAGAAGTTCTGGATCCGCCCCCTACCAAGTGCCCCCAGTAGCAAGCCTCTTGCTATGTGGGCACATGAGCAGGTGCGCTCCCAAGCTGTGCTCCGTGTGTCCATTCACACATGGGCGCAGCTTGGCCTCACCCCAGCTGTCTCCTGACTGGCTCACTGGCTGTGATTGACAGCAGTAGGAGCCAATGGTTTCCACTGCTGTGTGAGACAATGAAGAGGGAGCGACCCCGGAGATCTGCTGCTCCCATGCACATTGCTGGATTGAGATTGGGCTTAGAGATGTATAACTCTTGAGTGATGTATAAGGGGGGCTATGAGGGGGGGCTGCACCCAGAAGGTTTTTTTTTACCTTAATGCATAGAATGCATCACAGCAAAAAATCTTGAGGTTTTAGAAACACTTTAAAGGCCAAATGCTACACTGTCCTAAGAATTTTATTTTTCTCCTCTGTAGTTTAGGACTACATATAGGATATGATGGAGCTAAGCCAAACATCTTACTGTGACCACCAGCTTCTGATTACAAGTAGAAACTTAATAAAGACTGTTCTGAATATAGTTGGTAAACCACAGATGTGAGTTTTGATCAGTTTCAATTATGCTATTTTCTTTTTTCTCTTGTTTTCCTGTGCTTGCATGATAGCGTTCATTAGAGTTCTGCAACTGATGAAACTTTGGCATCCGAACAGTCAAGGGTGATGTGTCATGCTGAACATGAAAGACAGCAAAAATGCAATTGCAGGGGAACTAAAATAAAACCATCAGTAAAAAGCATAAACACAACATATATTGCAGCATATAGTAAGAATAACAAGGAAAAGGGAGCGATTGTGGAAAATCTGTACAAAAAGTGCCATTCAAAGGAAAATCAGATTACGAGAACAATATCTAGTCTGAAAGAAGACCAAATAAAAACAGAGTGTTACATTGTTTACAGAATTTAATATAACTGGAATTTACAGATGGCCTTGCAAAACACTATGTATAAAAACAAATATGGCATCTCAGTCAAGAATGATGTGTCATGATGAAAATGAAAGACAGAAAAAAATGCAATTGCAGAAAGAATTAAAATAAAACCAGCAGTAAAACACATAAACACAACATATATTGCAGCGTGGTAAGTAAGAATAATAAAAAAAACAGCTATTGTGGAAAATCTGAAAAAAAAATGCTATTCAAAAGAAAATCAGATTACAAGAACAATATCTAGTCTACAAGAAGACCAAATAAAAACAAAGTGTTATAATGTTTACAGAATTTAATATAACTGGAATTTACAGATGACCTAGGGTGATGTGTCATAAAGGCAGCACAAATTGAATTGCAGGGCAACTAAATAAAACCATCAGTAAAAAGCATAAACAAAACATATATAGTAGCATACAGTAAGAACAATAAAAAAATAAGCTATTGTGGAAAATATGTGCAAAAAAAGTGGTATACAATGGGAAATCAAAACTGTATCCAGTCTGAAAGAAGAGCAAATAAAAACAAAGTGTTACATTGTTTATAGGATTTAATATAACTGGAATTTACAGATGACCTTGCAAACCACCATGCATAAATAATATGGCATTTCTGTCTAGGGTGGTGTGCCATGTTGAACATAAAAGACAGAGAAAATGCAATTGCAGGGGAATTAAAATCATACCAGCAGTAAAATACATAAACACAACATCTATTGCAACATACTGAATAGTAAGAATAAATAAAAAAAAACTATCCATTCTAGAAAATCTTCGCAAAAAACAAAAGAATTGCTATAAAAAGGAAAAACAGATTACAATAACAATATCTACTCTGAAAGAGTGCAAAATCTGGTGCAGCTACGGTAGCCCATCGGCTTCTAACTAATGCTTGTTAAATTAAGCTTTGACAAACAACCTGGAAACATATTGGTTTCTATGCAGAAGTGCACCAGATTTTGCATTTATCAATTTTACTAAATCAACACCAATGTATATACAATATGGCATCTCAGTCTAAATTTCTGGATAATATTAAATGGGATGTGGACCCCTATCTGGTCTGTACTGCCGTTCATGACTCTAGCAGAATTATCTTTGCCCCCCGCTTTCAGTCTCACACCCACAGCCAGGGCCATGCTGTGAGATGAGCTTTTTCCATCTGGAATAAAGTCTCTGTAAAATTCCCTCAAGGATTGTACCAAGAGTCTGTGTCATCATAATGTTGGTGTCACCAACCCTCTAGAAGGAATATATGAAGACTTTAGAGAAGGGAAACATATTTTTGGCAAAATTTCATGTACCCAAGTTGCTTGGTCATTGTTTAGTCACCCAGTGATGGACTTGACCCTTAAGTTGTTTATACATGACAAAAGACCTTCTCATATGACCTTGGTGCTAGGCCACCTTTGGTTTTTACCAGGGATTCAAGAAAGATTATACTAATCCTGACTTCAATTGGGTAGGTATAGACGACACCAATTCTGCACCAAAGGACACTTGTGACCTTTGTCGGAATTACATGGTATGTTTGGTCCTCCTCTCCCCCATTGGAAGGCTATACAGTTGTGTTACTACTTTTCACAATTATGGGGCAAATCTCAGCCTTTATCTTCCCTCATTTAGTTTGAGACGCTCTGTTTAGAGTCAAAACCGATTCAACATGGCCTTTCCCATTATTAATGGGATCTTTCTGAAATTCCTATACACCTTACTGACCAACAAAAAGAATCCCTGAGATGACCCATAAGGCTTCCATTTCGAGTTCCATACAAGAAACTGGATACAAAATCCTTTCTAGGTGATACAAGGTCATTATGACATTACATAGACTCCTCCCATTGTGCTGGAGATATCAAAGAAAGAAGGGCTGTATGCTACACATATTCTGGTCATGCCTGAATATTACAAACTTTTGGGATGAGGTGAAGCAGGTATTTTTTAGACTAATGGACATTTAGATACCAGGTGACCCTGGAGCCTCTCTCCTTCACTTGGCCCCTTAATCTCTAAAAAAATACACACGTTCTTTACTTACACACTCATTGAATGCAACAAAATCATGTATACCATTCTATTGGAAGCAAACAAAAACACTCCCAATCAGTTTGTGGTTTTTCAAAATTAACGATCTACACAGAATGGAGGAATTGATGGCTACAGTAAATCACAAGGGGGCAGTTTCAAAAAAAGATGGCATCTTTGGACAGAATTTACTTACTCAGCAGATTACCAAACTGTGTCTGGTTAGGAGATGAACTTCTTCAGCTCTTCTGGCAACAGGAGTTTGCCCAAGAGGAGCAAAGCATAATATCTCTATACTCCATTAAAAATTAACTTTCCCTTTCAATCTGCAGCCACTGTCATTTTCTATAAATGCTATGCAATATGGCTACTTGGAAGGGGTTCTGTACACAGAATGTGTACTGACCACTCCCCAGAATCATCATTTCCTGCTTATATGATTGGCTCAGCCAATTTTCCCAGAATTCTGCCTAACATACAAATCAGATTTCTGGCATCCCCTGCAACAAAAATGTCATTTTTGGTGAGATACTTCCAATAGGAACACATCTAAAGGGATGCAGGCCCAGCAGTTTTTCCGCATTAGTGCTCTGCTGCTGCCACAGCTGACTGTTAAATATGAAACCACTCCCATTAGACCCACTCAGCACAGAGGCACAGAGAAACAGACAGGGATTTCTTCAGAATAACAAAAGGTAGGAATCTGCAACAAAGTTTGTTATAATCCTTGCAATGTACAGAGATCACCCATAGGGGAATGTTTTTTTCTCAACAAAAGTGGAGTTACACTTTAATTCAATAAGCTAAAGCTATAAGCTGATTGGCTACCATGCACAGCTTAACAATTTTCTATCCTACTCCATCCAAATTGTACAAAGATTTGATCCCAATAATGATTACAAAAGTGAACGAGCATTCTTACAACATTCTTACAGTGAAAAATGTAAAATGAAATTCTACTTGTGTATACTCAGCTCAAGGCTAGGCAGTCAGCTTGGGTAAGATGGTGGTGGAAAAAGCCAATTGGGCTAGAGGGCAGTTTATAAATCGGTCCCTCCTACCTCTACTGCACGTGGGTGACAGGTGCACTTTAATTTAAACAGTTTAATATTGCTTTGCTCAACCTATAGTGGGCAACCATCCAAACCACCAATGTGCTGCGTATAATCTGTCAGGTTTTGGCACACGGGACAGCTCATAGTCTGCAGAAGGTCAGGACTTAGCAAACACAGAGACTAAATCACCACTCTTTCCCCAATAGTAAAATTCAGCCTTACATTATACCTGCTTTTACTACTGTAAATTGCGGAAGTGTATTGCTGTCTAGCTTTCCAGATACAACATTCTTTAATTTCAGTAATATTGACTTAAAGAAAAAGGTCATGTACAAGGGGAAATAGTCTCACACCCCTGGGAAAATAAACATGCTGGAATTGACTATTATAAGCCTGCCTCGCTGCAATTTTACTATAGTCCCCGCCACCATCTGCAAAGTGAGATGTTGATGTTTTTCTGAGCACACTTTCAGGCAGACATGAAAGAAATCCTTACAGTGAGTTTATTCCTGAATTCTGACTGGGGTTCTTTGTCTGATATTCCCAGCAAACGCACTGCCATCATTTAACAATCTTGTTTTAGAGAGGATTTACATTAAATAGTGCTATGGAGGGCATGAAGCTTATCTCTAATGAGTGCAATTATGATTTTGGATAGCCCCCCCCCCCACCTGTTGTTTGCATAGAAGGCTGTGTGGGAGTTTCAATCAGAGAAGCACGGCCTGAATGCAAACAGCTTCTGCTGTGAAGGCTCATAGAAATGTGAATTCAGTGTAATGGATGAGCCCTTATTAACCACTTGCTGTCCAGAAACGTATCAAGTATGCCACTGGATTGGAAGCCCAGATAGCAGTGGCGGCTGGTGATTTTTAGACGTGTGCAATATGTTTCATAACAAATCAAAATTTGGACAAATTTTGCATCTTTCAGACATTCAGATGCATCCGAATGTCCATAGAAAAAAAAAAAACGAATTTCAACGAAAACGAAAGAAATTATAGCAAAAATAACGAATGAATTCAATATGATTCGTTCGTTCGTTCAAGGCCTAATGAAACAAAAGGTCAACTCAGAGTAAATCTTACAGTCCAATCAGCCGATAAATTTTGTGCTGGAGGTTGGATTACTCGCAAAGTGCACTCCTGAAAACTGAGTGAGAAGGGCATATTTTGAGCATAGAAGAAGAGATATTGTCATTGTGTGTGTTAATGGATTCAATAAACCAACGACTTTCCAAACTACGAATCATTATCATGAATATATATATATATATATACACACACATACATACATATCGAATCGAATTGATATACATACAAAACAAATCGATTCGGTAACAAATATCGACACTCTACAAAAATAACTAATTATCCGAAAACAAATTAACGCAACATAACAAAAGTAAAAGAACAAAATCATGCATTTTACGAATCGCAACAAAACAAAATTTTCCTTTGTGCACAAGTCTAGTGATTTTTGGTTGGGGGGACGGTAAACACCTCCCCCCGCGACACCTCAACCCCCCCCACTGTCTGCTGGTCCACGGCACATACCCCATAGGCGATGGGGATCGGCGGGCATGTTGGACGGGCACCTCCAGTGACCAGTGGCGGCTGGTGAAATTTTAGGATGGGGGGGGGCAGACCCCACCCTTCCTTTTTCTTCCCTCCCACTTATCATAAGCCCCACCCCTTATAGTTTCCACCCCCTGTGTCAGGAGTATACAGCCCAGCATCACCAGATAGGGGTATACAGATTTACCAGATAGGGGTATACAGAGTCACCAGATAGGAGTATACAGAGCCCCAGATAAGGGTATACAGATCCCCAAATAACAGTATACACTTACAGAGCACCATATAGCAGTATACAGAGTCCCAGATAACAGTATACAGTCACCATATAGTAGTATACAGAGCCCCAGATAGCAGTATACATAGCACCAGATAGGGTAAACAGTCACTAGATAGGGGTATACAGAGTCCCAGGTAGGGTATACAGTCACCAGATAGGAGTATACAGAGTCCCAGATAGGGGAATACAGAGTCCCAGATAGTGTATATAGTCACCAGATAGGGGTATACAGCGTCCCAGGTAGGGGTATACAGTCACCAGATAGGGGTATACAGAGTCTCAGGTAGGGGTATACAGAGCCCCAGGTAGGGGTATACAGAGCCCCAGATAGGGGTATACAGAGCCCCAGATAGGGGTATACAGAGCCCCAGATAGGGGTATACAGAGCCCCAGATAGGGGTATACAGTCACCAGATAGGGGTATACAGAGCCCCAGATAGGGGTATACAGAGCCCCAGATAGGGGTATACCATTTTATTCTCTAGGGCCTCTGCTTAAAAATATACATAATGTTTGGGAATTCTAAGTAGTTTTCTAGCAAAAAATGATATGTTTATTTGTGAGAAGTGTCAGGAATGACCCTGTGTTGAAGTGGTTAACTGTTTATTCATAACAATTGTTTATAAATAGCAACAAAATAAATAAAATAATTGAAAAATGTAAAAACAAAATTGACCCTAAAAATGAGGGATTTTTTTTCAGCGGGGAGGTGCCTGAATGCAGTTCTGGCACCTCCAGCATTGAATGTACTGTATGCAATGTCAAGGAATGCTGGGATGTGCTGGAGGGTCTAATGATGCTGGTCGCTAGATCATCTATTACCATTGGAGAAAATCTTTTGTTGTGGGTGGGGTCTTGTGTTGCTGGGAGGGATCTACTGTTGAGGGAGGGGACTATTGTTGCTGGCTGCTGGAGGGTCTAGTGATGCTGGGGTGGTCCTGGTTGCTGGGGTGGGGTCTTTTCTTTCTGGCTGCAGGGGATCTATCTTGCTGCTTTACTTGTTATCATTAATAAATTCCATACACATTACTTAGCACCACAAAATGAGACTTGGTCCTGTATTCTGTAAAATGGGACACACAGAAAACACTGTGTGCCCGCTGCCTTCACTGGGCTCACCTGAGTGATCAGGGAGCCCAGTACTGCCGCTGCTCATATGCCTGGTGCACTGAGAGGTGATTAATTTTCAGTGATTGGCACCATAGCTTGTAGACTCTATAAGGCTACATGTACACGGGATGTTTTTCAACCTCCCCTTAATGACTCAACTTGACAGCTAGAAACCGTCATTTAACCACTTGCCGACTGCCGTCTGACGGCGACAATGTGGCTCATTAACGCAAACCGCCGTCATATGACTGCGGCTGCGATAACTAGTACTGTGAGCGCGCACGCGCCGCCGGAGATGCGCTCACTGTGTCTGGGGGGGCAGGGAGCAGGTAGGGCGGACTCGATCGCCGCCGGCTACCCGCGATGCCCTCCTGCAGTGAAAGAACGGAGGTCCGTTTATGTAAACATGGATCTCCGTTCTGACAGAGGGGGGAAGGGCTGTGATCACAGACTTCCTGTATATGGAAGCCATGATTACTCCCTTCCCCCTGTCAGCCCAGCTCCCATACAGTTAGAACACACTGAGGGAACACAGTTAACCCTTAGAGCGCCCCCTCCAGGTTAACCCCTTCACTGCCAATGGCTTTTTTACAAAGTAATCAGTGCATTTTTATAGCACTGATCGCTGTATAACTTCCAATGGTCCCAAAAAGTGTCAAAGTGGTCAGACATGTCCTCTGCAATATCGCAGGACCGATAAAAATCGCAGCCATTACTAGTAAAAAAAAAAAACCCCAGAAATTAATTCTCATCATCCATAAAAGCAGCAACTTTTGCGCAAACCAATCAATAAACGCTGATTGCGATTTTTTTAACCAAAAATATGAGGAAGAATATAAATCGGTTAAAACCGATGAAAAAAATGCTTTTTTATATATTTTTGGATTTGTATTTTAGCAAAAAGTAAGAAATTTTGATTTGTTTTGCAAAATTGTCACTGGTTTTTTAATTATAGGGGCGATCAGAAATGACGCAGAGGGGATCAAATACCACCAAAAGAAAGCTCTATTTGTGGGGAAAAAAAGGACACAACGTCGCACGACAGCGCAATTGTCAGTTAAAGCGACGCAGTGCTGAATCACAAAAAGTGCTCTGGTCCTAAAGTGTGAAATCTTTCTGCAGCTGAAGTGGTTAAAAACGGCCGTTTAGCTGCGCTTGCATGCCGCTTTAGCATCTAAAAGTGTTTTTTTTTTGTTTTTAATGAATGAAAAATGTCTTTAAACGAAAAGCTCCTAGACACGAGTTAGCGCGTTTAGGGCTGGAATTGGGCTGGGATCGGGCAGCCAAGGAGTGGCGGGGATTGGGGAACCAAGCAGCGCTGGGATTGGGCAGCCTAGAAGCGGCAGGGATTGGGGCACCAAGCAGCGGCAGGGATCGAGGCACCAAGCAGTGGCGGGGATAGGGCATCCGAGGAGTGCCGGGGGTTGGGGCATCAGACAGTGGTGGGGATCAGGCATCGGCGGGCATCAAGGCATCGGGTAGAGCCTCTTCTCCTTCTCGCTTCTGCCGTGCGTCTCCTCCAAGTTGGGGGGCTGGGATTGGGCAGCCAAGGAGTGATAGGGATTGGTGCACCAAGCAGCGGCAGGGATTGGGCATCCGAGGAGCGGGGGAGATCGGGGCACCAAGCAGCAGCTGGGATCGGGGCACCAAGCAGCAGCTGGGATCGGGGCACCAAGCAGCAGCGGGGATTGGGGCACCAAGCAGCAGCTGGGATTGGGCAGCCTAGGAGCGGTGGGGATTGGGGCGCCAAGCAGCGTCGGGGATCGGGCATCCTAGGAGCGCCGGGGATCGGGGCAACAGGCAGCGGTGGGGATCGGGCATTAGTGGGCATCCAGGCATCGGGTAGAGCCTCTTCTCCTCCTCGCTTCCGCCGTGCGCCTCCTACCCTCCTCCTAGGCGTCCAATAGAATTGCCTTTTCAGCCAGTCGGGTGACGGGTATCAGACCTGCTTCGCGATTGGCTGGTAGGAGGATCAGCGTTGCAACAGCGAATATTTATTCACTGTTGCAACACACCTGGGTGGGCTCCGGACGCAATGCTCTGCACCCTGAGCCCATCCTATTTTAAAGCCTATTAGAGCCCCCCCCCCCCCATCCCCGCAATAGGAATTCATGTGCCCAGTTTCCTGAAAGGGGCCAGGTGCATGGATAGGGAGGGCGGCGGGGCATGGGTGGAGGGGGGGGGGCTTATTGCAATTTTTTTTTACCAAAAAAATGTAGCAGAATACATATTGGTCTAAATTTATTTTTTACATTTTTTTATTGGATACGTTTTTTTTTTTTTTGTTAATAGCGGTGATCAGAAATGACGCAGAGGTGATCAAATACCACCAAAAGAAAGCTCTATTTGTGGGGAATAAAGGACGCCAATTTTATTTGGGTACAACGTTGCACGACCGCGCAATGCTCAGTAACGCAGTGCCGTATTGCAAAAAATGGCCTGGTCATGAAGGTGGGTAAATCTTCCAGAGGTCAAATGGTTTTCAAAGGCACTGTACTTGCCATCAGGGACCTTATCATACTTTTTATTCTTCACAGCGCCCATCCTGATTAAAGTCTGCATGACAACGCACGGACAGCTGTGAGCTCTTCCTATGGCCGATCCCTGTGTTGGATTCGGGATTACTATAATAATCACAATAAATCCCCGCCATGCATGTGTCCTCCCACAGTCCCACCGGCAGCCTATCACATGCTGCTATACCTGAAGCTCCGCCCCCTCGATGTTTACTACGGTTGCCTGGCAGCCGCAGGAGCCCACACTGCGCATGCTCTGGCCGTCTCCACGGTGACCTGTAACAAGCGGCGGTTGCCCGGTGTTGTGGAATAGAACGTGTGATCCCGGTGTTCTGCCTCTGTGTGCTCAGCCCGTTGTGTGCGGTAGGTGCTGTTACACAGATATCATATAAGTAATGTTACTCTGATTTCTGCACTCACTGTTTGTATCATTTCATCCCTTTACAGCTGTGTATGGGACTGTGCAACATCTGTGTGCCCAGGGGGAACTACAAATCTCAGCAGACCCTGACAACCAGAACTGACAGGACGTATTCAGGTATACATCATCATTTGTAGAGAGCTTTCCAAAAATATAACTCGGAGTATAACTGAAGGTAAAACGTAGATTTGGGAGGGGTTAGGATCTGTGCCGTGTTCTATCAGAATACCGCTACCCATCAGAAAATGCAACGGAAGTGATGTTGCAAACAAAACTGCTTATTGCGCATGTGATATGCGTTCCAGCATGGCCACTATGCGTTTCAATAGGTTTCCTAATGTGACAGAACTCGAAGGCGGCTGCGGACACCCAGGCAAGTCTTCAAAGTCACAATTATTTGAGCAGTTAACTCACCTTATATACAGAAATAGACCATTTCACCGCGACCGAGTCTATTTCTGTATAAGATCAGTTTGGCGCTGAACAGTGTGGGGTGTACCAAGATGGCCGTCGCCACCTTCTGCCTGCTTGCCTGCTGGCTTCGTGTTCTGTCAGATTAGGAAACCTATTGGAACGCGTAGCGGCCATGTTGGAACGCATGTGCAGTAAGCATTTTTTTGCTCAGAATGTCACTTCCGTTATATTTTTTGATGGGTAGCGGTATTCTGACAGGACACCGAGTTTTTATTGCTGTTCCTGTTTGCTCTCTCTAAGGATTCATTCCCATTGGCATTACCAGAAAGAGGTAAAACCAGGCAGCTGAGCCATGGTTTTACCACCCCGAATCGCCCTCCGGAATGGCTGTACAAATGGCAACGATGCTGTTCTTTACGGCCACGGCAAAAATTAAGCAGCAGGTTGCATTCAGCGGGCGTTATCACCGCCGAATACAACCCATGCAAGTCTGTGAGGCTGCGTCACAACCGCCCTCCATACCACAATTGTGGCACAGTGGTGAGGCATTTACAGGGTTAAATCAGGCAGTGAGAAGGAAATATATCACTGCCTCACTGTTTGTCAAACTCCCTTTGAAAAGCGATCCACTACACAGGAGCAACGAGGTTTGTCACCAGGGCCGGGGCAAGGGGTGGCCAGGAGGGGGGGCTGCCCTGGGCACTGTGGTATCATGTGAAGTGGGGAGGATTTGTGTTGGGTGAGGGAATTTGGGGGGCAGCAGGGGGTTAAAATTGTTCTAGGATTGGACATTGGGGGACATTTACGGAGTGGTGACACGGTGTTAACACCATA
>BLSH010334665.1:1106026-1147842 GCA_018402905.1 Glandirana rugosa | reverse complement strand
TAAGAACCTCAGATTGAGTAAGGATGGTTGGTTTGGAGGTGGGTTGTTTCATATTAAACCCTAATGAGTGTGGCATGGCCAGAATGGTGGACATAAGCCGGGCCAAAGATGGTGAGTTCTTCTTCGTTCTGCCATCTACACAAACGTGGTGGATGGAGAAATCCTCCCCCCACCTCCAGGATCGGCTGCTGTCAAAATACACTGATCAGAGGATGAAGCTGCTTTCTGCAGACGCTAATCAAGAAAAGTTTTTCATTGAGTCCCTTTGAGCAAACGATCGACATATATTGAGCAATGATAGCCACACGCTGATCAAAATTCACCCAGTCCCTGCTGAACCGGCTGGATTTCAATCAGTGTATGGCCAATCTCTGCCTTTACCTAACTGACAACAAACATGTTTGTCTTACAGACAGCCCACCGTGTATGTACCTCGCTACTTTCACATTGCATACCAGTGTTATGGCAGCAGCTGCCATAACCCCGGTATTTTTTTTTTCACAGTGGGCGATCCTTTTTTACATAAAAGTGGTCCCAGTGGTGGATTCGCCACAAGATAACTTTTATGGGAAGAGGGAGAGGTGCCCACCCCCTCCGGCCACTTCCCAGTCGTTTCTGCCGCTTACCAGAGAAATCAGCAACGGGGGAAACAATCGGATCCGATGGAGTGATGGGCAGGAATTCGAGTGAGGGCAGAGGGCCCCCACTCGACTCTATGCCCTCGGAGGACTGGAGCGACGTCAAACGTCACTTCCACTCCCCGGCCATAAAGGACCCATTTTTTTTTTTTTTTTATTGCTTTTAAGTGTAAATGTGAGATATGATGTCTTTTTTTAAAGGGACAGTCTAAAAATAAAAATAAAATAAATAAGAAAAAAAAATTATAACGCCCTGGCCCTCTGAGCTCGCACGCAGAAGAGAACGCATACGCAAGTTGCCTCCACATATGTAAACAGGGTTCAAACCACACATGTGAGGTATCGCCACAATCGCTAGAGTGAAAGCAATAATTCTAGCACTAGATCTACTCTGCAACTCTAAATGGGTAACCTGTAAAAAAATTGAAAGCGTTGCCTATGTCGCCTATGGAGATTTTTAAGTACCGTAGTTTGTCACCATTCCACGAGCGTGTGCAATTTTATAGCATGACATGTTAGGTATCAATTTACTCGGCGTAACATCATCTTTCATTATACAAAAAAAAATTGAGCTAACGTTACTGTTTTCTTATTTTTTAATTCATAAAAGTGTATTTTTTCCAAAATAAATTGTAAGACCGCTGCACAAATATGGTCTGACATAAAGTACAGCAACAATCTCCATTCTATTCTCTAGGCTCTCTGATAAAAAAAATATATAATGTTTGGGGGTTCTGAGTAATTTTCTAGAAAAAAATACTGATTTTAACTTGTAAACAACAACTGTCAGAAATAGGCTTGGTCCTTACTTTAGAGTTTATGTAAAGCCAAAATTTCTCTTTTGTTTAGGTAGATTAGGGAAGGCTTAAATCCCCTATCACATTATTTTTTTATCTGATTGTATCCCATTGGGGAGATTTCCCTTAACTTCTTGTACTGGAGACACAACAGGAAATGGGAGTAAATCTCTGCAAAGTGCAGAGCTGTTATAGGCACAGGCATCCCCAGTGGAAAATGTACCCTCACATCTAGCTATGAATTTGTGGATCTCCCCTAATTTTCTGTCCCTGTGGTCACCAAAGCAAATCAAGGGGACCCAGACACAATATAAACTTAACAGAGTGGTCTATCACTTCCCTACTCTATCTAAAACTATATAAAAAAATGCCTTTACCTATACTTTAAACAATAAGTTCACCTTTGTAATAAAATAATAAATGCACATCTTTTTGCAGGTAAAAAAATGTGCATTTATTATTTCTTTTACTAGGAGCCAATAAAGCATTGCACTCGTGTTCAGCAGATCTCCTGTAGACTGTCTGTGTAGCTGTCTGTCTGTACCTCATATAGGCAGGCAGTTACATACTGACAGGAAGAAACAATGAACTAACACAACGATCAACAGCTCCTTGGTAGTTCATTGTGAACTACAAGCCAACAGCTGCAAAGGCTGTCAGCACTTGTAATTCTCCCATTCACAGAACTCTGTGAATGAATGATGCGGCCGAGAGGGCCACAAGGTCTACAGTATGGACCCCTGAGAAACAAGCCCACACCATAATCCTCCCTCCATCAAATCATTTGGACCAGTGACAAAGCAAGGTCCATAAAGACATGGATGAGCGCATTTGGGGTGGAGGAACTTGACTGGCCTGCACAGATTCCTGACCTCAACCCAGTAGAACACCTTTGGGATGAATTAGAGCGTAGCCTGTGAGCCAAGCCTTCTCGTTCATGCCTGACCTCACAAATGCGCTTGTGTAAGAATGGTTAAACATTCCCATAAACACACTCCTAAACCTTGTGGACAGCCTTCCCGGAAGAGTTGAAGCTGTTATAGGGTGGGCCAATTCAATATTGAACCCTACAGACTAAAGCCTCGTACACATGGTTCGATTGTCGTACGACTGTGCTTCTGATTTCTGTCAAAAGCTGGTGACCATGATTTTGTAAAGCATACTGACTATCCAAAAATTTTTGTTCGACCTGAATTCAACGTCAGAGGTAGCGTCATGTTTTGAATATTTTTTGCATCTTTTTTTCCTTTCTGAGCATGTGTAGTCTCGGTCGTATGTTTTTTTCGTACGAAAACCATACTAACGGAACGAAAATCGGACGTTGCGTTGTCGTACAAAAACATTTTCTAGCCTGCACATCCAGCTTTTGTTTGTTTGATGAAAAATAAAAATCCGCTTTTGAAAGGAGCATACTAACGGTAAGAATTTCGGACGTCAGGCCATCGAAAGAAAATTCCTGTCTGAAAATTGGATCATGTGTACGAGGCTTAAGACTTGGATGCCATTAAAGTTCATGTGCTTGTAGGTGTCCCAATACTTTTGGTAATATAGTGTATATCTAATGGCATTTTCATTTTGGATAGGGTAGGAAAAGGATAAAACCGCTGTCAGATGCCCCTATCCCATTATTCCTCCTACCACTTTACCTAGTGTTAGTTACCTACCTTTAACCCTCTAACTATTCCCCTATCCCCACACAATCTGTTGAATATTTCACAGACATGACCAACATAATGAGATAACCTTGTCCGAGGGTCCAAGGGGGTCAGCTCTGTACCCCATGGTATCACCAATAGCCGTTGTCAAACCTGGTTGTCTGTATTCATCAGTTATTGTTATGTGTTGTCTTGTTATGTGGACATTTTCTATGTTCTGTTTGCACCGTGTCAAATTATGCAGCTATCTGAGACAACAGCATTTGCTGTTATTTGATGTACCCTGATTTATGGAAAAACCTTCATTTAAAAAAAAATATATATATGGAAAAAAACCCCACCACAAGTTTATTTCGATCTTTGTCTCATTTGGGACATTTCCCTTCACTTCCTGTCCTGTCGACTCAGCATGAAGTGGAAAGATAGGGTATTAGGGTGGAAAAGTTTAAGGCGCTTACTCATATAACGCATGTGCAGTGTATAATAAAGTGCAATAAAATGTTATATGGTTATAAATAACACAAGTGCAGTGCATATTGAAGTGCAATAGTAAGTAATGGGGGTAAATCTATGTAAACAGCAGAATTCAACAAAGTCCAATGCTAGAGTCTTTCACATAAAGACACTGTATATCTTCAATGTTGAAAGGAGGTATGCAAGCCCATCCACCAAGTGAAGGAAAAATGTAGCTATCAACAAGAAAGTCGGTTCTTCTGTAATATTAGAGTGCTCCACCACCACACGTGTAGATTCACTACGCACTCACCAGATGTATGTAAAAAACCTGCGTTTTTGTCATCAAACATTACACCAGACCACCTTCTCCTCCACTAGGCTAACCTGGATGGCTCCATAAATGCAAATGCTCCAATGTCTCTCTCAATTCAAGTTGGGCAACAAATCTCATAAAAACAAAGGAACAAGCTTCATAGCGCAACTCAATTTATTGAAAGATAATCCATACAACGTAGTCTAAAATGTTTACTCACATTAAAAAGTGCTGTCTGCCAGCACTAGCACGTTCAGCCTTAGTTGATTACAGTCAAATCGGTGTGCGTTCCAAGCCGCGAACCGGAAACGGAATCCGCATCAGAGGAGGCATATTTATATTATTATAATATTTATATTAATTGAGGCAATGTGTTTGTATACAGGCTGTGCGTCTTAGTGAACCTGTTATCCTAATACTAAAAAAAAAGAAAGTTATCCACTATCTCTGAGTGTAATATAACTAATGCTAATAATTTTGACATACGTATTCCTTTTTCTTATTATGTGCTTTATTTTTAAAAAGATGTGCATTTTATTTTTAAAAAGATGTGCGTTTTTTATAAATTTTTTATATATATATATATATATGTTTTACTTTTTTGAATTGTTTTAAATATATGAACTTATTGATGTGGATATTTGTGCTGGCCAAAAAGCCGTTCACTAAGATGCACAGCCTGTATACAATCACATTGCCTCAATTATGAGTGATTTTGAATAATTAGCATCACTGAACCAATCACAACACACTTCCTGGTATAAATGACTCCAACAAAATGGAGACGGACGTACTTCCTGATGATGTGGTATTACCACGAAATGCATAGAGGTCACATCCGCCTCCTCTGATGCGGTTTTCGTTTCCGGTTTGCGGCTTGGAACGCACACCGATTTGACTGTAATCAACTAAGGCTGAACGTGCTAGTGCTGGCAGACAGCACTTTTTAATGTGAGTAAACATTTTAGACTACGTTGTATGGATTATCTGTCAATAAATTGAGTTGCGCTATGAAGCTTGTTCCTTTGTGTTTATGAGATTTGTTGCCCAACTTGAATTGGGAGAGACATTGGAGCATTTGCATTTATGGAGCCATCCAGGTTAGCCTAGTGGAGGAGAAGGTGGTCTGGTGTAATGTTTGATGACAAAAACGCAGGTTTTTTACATACATCTGGTGAGTGCGTAGTGAATCTACACGTGTGGTGGTGGAGCTCTCTAATATTACAGTAGAACCGACTTTCTTGTTGATAGCCACATTTTTCCTTCACTTGGTGGATGGGCTTGCATACCTCCTTTCAACATTGAAGATATACAGTGTCTTTATGTGAAAGACTCTAGCATTGGACTTTGTTGAATTCTGCTGTTTACTGATTTACCCCCATTACTTACTATTGCACTTCAATATGCACTGCACTTGTGTTATTTATAACCATATGATATAACATTTTATTGCACTTTAATATACACTGCACATGCGTTATATGAGTAAGCGCCTTAAACTTTTCCACCCTAATACCCTATTTACCGATGAGAAATTGTTTCCATCTATGAAAGTAGACTGCTAAACTCTCACCTATTTTGTTTTGTTTTTCATTTAATGGTGGCGCCATCCTGGTCCATTTTTTTTCATTTGAAGTGGGAAGATATTTTTCCAATCAACTGTCTCCATTGGACGATTTCCCCTCTATTCCTGTTCTGTTGGCAACTCAAATTTTTGAATTTCTGCTCACTTTAATTTCAGGTGACACTGGTGATAAAGATGGTTTGAGAGAGTGAATCTACCTAACGTGGACACAGACAGCAGTGGCGGCCCATGCATTAGGGGCGCATGTGCGCCACCCCCTATCCATCCATCTGGCCACCTAATGTACATACAGGGACGCCGGACGCATGGTTTCCAACGGGGGGGGAGGGGTGTTTTTTTGAAGTATGTGTTTTGATCCAGAAGCTCTATTAGTCATGGGCTTCAAAAAAGGGTGGGCTCCGGGCGTAGAGCACTGTGCCCGAAGCCAACCCAGTTGTGTGACGATAGCGAATGAATTTTTGCTATTCTCACACTAACCCTCCTCCTTAAAAAGCAGGTCATAAGATGCGTCACCTGATTGGCTGAAAGGACAGGCAATCCTATTGGTGCCTAGCAGGAGGAGAGAAGAGACGCGCGTGATCTAGTAGAGGACACAGGAGCCGCTGCCTGACCCACAGCTCGCGGCCCGTCACATGCTGCCTGACCCACAGCTCGCGGCCCGTCACCCGCTGCCTGACCCACAGCTCACCACCCGTCACCCACTGCCTGACCCACAGCTCGCCACTCGTCTCCTGCTGCCTAACCTGCAGCCGCTGCCTGTCACCCGCCATCTAGATGGGGTAAGTGCTGGACAGACCGGCAAACAGGAAGCAGGCGGGCTGTGCTGGTTATGGGGTGGGGTGGATGTTTGCTGCCCCCCCCCCAAAAGAAAAACCACCAGCCGCCACTGACAGCAGTAAAAACAGAGGTTCTAATACAGAGGCGTAACTAGAACCTTCAGGGCCCGGGTGCAAGAAATTAGGAAGGGCCCCCCCCTGACCTCTGGCCAGGGCCCTTCCCTCTTCTTGCTGATCCTGGGGCCCTTTACTCCTATCACGGGTCCCTTTATTACGGTCCCGCAGCGGGGCCCTGGGAACAGCAGAAGACAAGTAAACTGGATAGGAGGGGCGGCAGGGGCAGCATATAGAGGAACCAATCTCCTGCATTAGGAGGAAAATTGGAATGAATAAAACTTCTAAATGCCACCCCCGCCATCACTCCTATCCAGGTGTACAAGGGAAGCACATGGGCCCCCTGGAGCATGGGGCCCGGTTGCAATCGCAACCCCTGCAACCCCTATCGTTACGCCCCTGTTCTAATACCTCGCCACTGCATGAAAATTTAAAAAATAAAGTTTTGCCTTTAGTTTTACAAGGAGTAGAGTGGGCATAGTAACAGAGGGTCTTTTTTCATCTTAGTTTGGCTCTAATAAATATATGGAGATGAAGTATAAACACAGATTGTGAGTTCTGAAAGGCACCAGCTGAATTCTAGCTTGCGGCGTTTAAGCTCCAAGTATTATAACAATGTCATAATTTTATAGCGATTTTCCAGTGGTTGAAAAATGATGGACAATTACTTTGGTTTATCTTTTTATATAACTTGGCCGTGTCTTTTTGCTTCTTTTTAAAAGGTGACATCCCTGTAAAGCAACAGTTCCAATGGGCGTGGCACTGACAAGAGCGGCCCAGTGGACTAGCGCTGGTTCTGGAGCTGGCACGCTGGAGATCACACCTCTGTATGAAACTCTGCTAAACGACATCATAAAGTATGTGGAGCCTTTCAGCTCCAGGCATCCAGAAGAGGCGGAGTTCGTCTTCAGAGAGCCTCTGCAATGGAAAACCAACTTGGAGCTCTCCGCATTTGGATCTGGTTATGATATTAGGTGAGGCTAGACCTAGAAAAAAACTAGCAATACTTGAAAAGCACTGTAACAAGTCTAAATTACTGGCATTTTTTCAGAGTTAGAATATCTATGACATTTAGTTCAGCTTTAAGTGAAACTGCAGTCTTTTTAAATGTTTTCTACATATTTATGGGAAAGTGATCAGCTCAAAGAGATCCTGTGCTTTGTTCATGTAGTACAAAGTAACAGGTTCACTTAATTGCCTGCCCACCAGGGTATGGGAGAGCATGTGTCTCTCCTTCCTCCCATGGCAGGGTGCCTAAGCAGCCAATCACTGGGACTAAGCTATTTATTGTGCGTGCAGTTAGAGAGTCCTTATCCCTACAAAAGCTTTTACCCAACTTCTTTTTTCTGTGGCTGGCAAACGGGTGGCCTGAGGAGTAAAGAAAAGGAGGCTATAAACAGAGGGAGCAATTAAAGTGGAACCACAGGTGAATAAAAATGACATGATGTGGAACAGGTATTCTTAACCAGGAATCTGTAGAAGGTTTCTTCTGAGATTGCAAAGGATTCATTAAGCTGTGGTTGAGAGGTGACGTGGTGCTATCACATACCTTGAGAATGCTTTTCATTCAGTGAGAAAATGCCAAGCGTTCTCTGAATGGCGCCTGTGTCCAGGGGCCAACCTCCTGTGCTCACATTGTTACAGGGAAGATGCTCAGCACAGGATCTGGAAGCTAGTGGAGATCACTGGAGTTTCGATGTTTACTACAGTGATTTTCAGCTTCTAGAGGGATCCTGCAGGTATGGTATATACATTGGTCCAAGCTTGACTTTGTAAAAAGAAAAATGCCACACCTGGGATACTTCTTAAACTAGTGGCGGCTGGTGTTTTTTTTGGGGGGCAAACAATCCTACAACACCGTCACCCCCCGGTCGGCCAGGTCATGGAGGTCACAGGTGGCGTGGCACCCCCCTCCCCTAGTCCAGGCCCTGCACTTACCCCATCTCACGGGCAGCGCGGTGGTCAGTGCCAGCTTCTCTCCGGGCTACGGGCTGCTTTTTGGCTCAGTGCCCATCTCCTCCTCCAGCTGGCAAATCTGATCGGATCTCCCTTTGGCCAATTGGGTGACGGGTCTCATGGACTGCTTCCTGAGTGGCCCGGGAGGAGAGTCAGTTTTACAATAGCAAATATTCGTTTGCTATTGTAACACAACTGGGTGGGCTCGGAGCGCAGTGCTCTGTGCCTGGAGACCACTCTTTTTTGAAGCCTAGTAGTGCCTCTGGCTCTAATCACGTGCTTAAAAAAAACACCCCCCCATTGGAATCCATGTATCCGACACCCCTGTATGTAGATCAGGGGGCCGGATGTATGGATAGGGGGGATGGGCTGCCACTATCTCTGACCCCTAAAACACTGAACCCTGAGTGGATGTAAACCCTCATATACAGTTGCAAGAAAAAGTATGTGAACCCTTTGGAATGATATGGATTTCTGCACAAACTGGTCATAAAATGTGATCTGATCTTCATCTAAGTCACAACAATAGACAATCACAGTCTGCTTAAACTAATAACCCACAAAGAATTAAATGTTACCATGTTTTTATTGAACACACCATGTAAACATTCACAGTGCAGGTGGAAAAAGTATGTGAACCCTTGGATTTAATAACTGGTTGAACCTCCTTTTGGCAGCAATAACTTCAACCAAACATTTCCTGTAGTTGCAGATCAGACGTGCACAACGGTCAGGAGTAATTCTTGACCATTCCTCTTTACAGAACTGTTTCAGTTCAGCAATATTCTTGGGATGTCTGGTGTGATTCGCTTTCTTGAGGTTATGCCACAGCATCTCAATCGGGTTGAGGTCAGGACTCTGACTGGGCCACTCCAGAAGGCGTATTTTCTTCTGTTTAAGCCATTCTGTTGTTGATTTACTTCTATGCTTTGGGTCGTTGTCCTGTTGCAACACCCATCTTCTGTTGAGCTTCAGCTGCTACACAGATGGCATTAAGTTCTCCTGCAAAATGTCTTGATAAACTTGGGAATTAATTTTTCCTTTGATGATAGCAATCCGTCCAGGCCCTGACGCAGCAAAGAAGCCCCAAACTATGATGCCCCCACCACCATACTTCACAGTTGGGATGAGGTTTTGATGTTGGTGTGCTGTGCCACTTTTTCTCCACACATAGTGTTGTGTGTTTCTTCCAAACAACTCAAATTTGGTTTCATCTGTGCACAGAATATTTTGCCAGTACTGCTGTGGAACATCCAGGTGCTCTTGTGCAAACTGTAAATGTGCAGCAATGTTTTTTTTGGACAGCAGTGGCTTCCTCTGTGTTATCCTCCCATGGAATCCATTCTTGTTTAGTGTTTTATGTATCGTAGATTCGCTAACAGGGATGTTAGCATATGCCAGAGACTTTTGTAAGTCTTTAGCTGACACTCTAGGATTCTTCTTCACCTCATTGAGCCGTCTGCGCTGTGCTCTTGAAGTCATCTTTACAGGACAGCCACTCCTAGGGAGAGTAGCAGCAGTGCTGAACTGTCTCTATTTATAGACAATTTGTCTTACCGTGGACTGATGAGATACTTTTATAACCTTTTCCAGCTTTATACAAGTCAACAATTCTTAATCGTAGGACTTCTGAGAGCTCTTTTGTGCGAGGCATCATTCACATCAGGCAATGCTTCTTGTGAAAAGCAAACCCAGAACTGGTGTGTGTTTTTTATAGGGCAGGGCATCTGTAACCAACACCTCCAATCTCATCTCATTGATCCAGTTGGCTGACACCTCACTCCAATTAGCTCTTGGAGATGTCATTAGTCTAGGGGTTCACATACTTTTTCCACCTGCATTGTGAATGTTTACATGGTGTGTTCAATAAAAACATGGTAACATTTAATTCTTTGTGTGATATTAGTTTAAGCAGACTGTGATTGTCTATTGTTGTGACTTAGATGAAGATCAGATCACATTTTATGACCAATTTGTGCAGAAATCCATATCATTCCAAAGGGTTCACATACTTTTTCTTGCAACTGTATACCCGGTGAAGTGAATAGCCTCAGATGATACACAGAGATGAAACAAATCCTCCTACATTTTACATATTTATCTGCTGTCTTCAGCTCTCTATATTCTTTAGAAATTGAACATGGTGTTAGAATTTTTTCTTCCTGTTACAGCACTGGGAATGGAGTCTAGGCATACACTGTGTGACAACTGATTGGAGGAAAGGCACCCCCCCCCCCCACATAGGCAGAGGAAGAAAGAAACATTCAAAGCTGTGCTGTGAATAGACAAGTTCTCTGCTAATCTATTTATAGCACTCTCCCCGACACAAATTTTCAGCCACTTTTATCTCCCATCTCGGAGAGCTTGTCAGAAGTTATCATGCTGATAACAGAAGAATGGAGCAGCAGAAAGACAAGGGACATAGGGCTTTGGAGAGCGATAAGTAAACACTACAGCTATATGTGTGTAGGTCAAATTTAATGAATTGGTTTTACATTTACTTTAAGGCCTTTTTCACACAGGCGTACTATAGCGATGCACAGGTGTTTCATACATCCTTGGTCAGGTAGTCAAATTCATGCATAAAAGAAAGCACAGCGCACAGGCTCCTAGTGCAACACCTTTTTATTAAATTAAAATAAGAATAAAATCAATGAACATACAAAAGTGTATTTTGACATTACACTTTTGTAAGTGCATTGTAAGTGCATTGGTTTTATTCTTATTTTGATTTAATAAAAAGGTGTTGTACTAGGAGCCTGTGCGCTCTGCTTTCCTTTATGTTTCTACAGCCTTCAGTGTCTCGCTGATTCAAGGAGCTGCAAGGTGATGTGCACACAAGAGTCTTAACCCTTTTATGGCAGACTCATTTCTTGGTCTGGTTACTTTGGTTCTGAGAACATTTGGACTGTAGCGCAAGTACTGTAGTTCTCTTTTGCATTAGTATAATTCATGCCAATTGGGATGCATCGTCAGCACAGACACAGTCGCTGCTCCCTTATTGACAGTTGTGGAAGTGCGATTGTGTGGCCCTGAATATACACAGTGTGTGTTTGCGCTGTGTACCAGCACCCATATGACTGTCAAATTGGGAACAGCTCTGTCCATGCAGTTGCTGCATCCCAATTGACATGAATAGGACTGCCTGCAGAGGGAGTCACAAAACACCTGTGCATCCCCATGCAGGCACATATGACCCTTGCATAGGCATACGCTATAGTATGCCCATGTGAAAAAGGCCTAACACCTAACCTAGCCCCATAATTACTTCCCAACTCCAGCGTCAACTAAAGTTTAAGACTGGGTTCACACCTGTTCGCATCCAAATCGCAGACCATTTGAAAACATGTTGTTTTCAATGGGTCTGGTGCATTCGCACTCTGCATTGCTTAGAAAACGTGTGCGTTTTTTGTGCAGTGCAGTGCGGTGTGAATTCCAGGCACATTCTGTTCAATGGGAACGCATTTGATTCGCAGATGTGCTTCGTTGTGAGCAGGGATCTCTCCTCCTCATTACACCTCTATCCCCCCCCCCCACCCCCCACACCCAGGTCAGAGAGAAACCGCTGAACAGCAGCTGTTTCTCTTCGCAAGGGGAACGCAGCTGGAGTTCGCACTGGACTGGTGTGAATCCAGCATAAATTAGATTGCCCAAGTGTTATTAAAATAGAAAAAAACAGCTTAAGCTGCAATACTCGCCTTCTTTTCGGCACTGCCCCATGCAAACTCCACTGCTGGACCTCTGCCAGGTTTAAATGAAGCCCAGCATCATTCATCCCATTTCCTTTGAGCCCATTGCACCAGGGACTTGCCATCTCAGAGTGTGTTATCAAGCCATCCTGGGCTCATAAGAAAATGCAGCAAAGAACATTGTTCATGTCAGGACTGACTGCTGGAGAAGACAGAAGGTGAAGAGGGCCCCATGTACCACAATGATTGCTATTCTGCAGCACCGTCCTCTCTCCTATGCCCCGGAGAGTCTGATAGCAAACTCCAAAGACTTCCATATCCAAAGTCCCAACACAAAAAAAAAAGCTTTGTCTGATACACCAGACTAAATGTTTATGTTAGTTTCAAGACTTTTTTAGTGGTAGTTGTACTGTTATATTATAGTTCTTATTTAAACAAATTAAATGAGCATACACTGTAACAGTGGATTTTATACAAACCACTGTTCAGAAACTCCTTTTAACTGCACTGCCAAAACTGTACCAGCACATTTGCAAATGCGTCTCTTATTTATTGTAAGTACATTTACATGATTGAAATCCAGGTTGTATGTTGTTTAAATTCCTTCTTGATGTCATGCCATCCAGACTGTTCTGCAATAGTATCCAGACTAAAAACCATCCACCTTGTCAATGAAAGAAGGGGTGGGGGGGGTATGATTGGAGTGTAACTTGGTATGTTGTTCTCACAGCACTGTCACTTTAAATGATTATTGCCATATACCTGTTAGGACTGCAGCTCTTCAATTGGGACCCAATCTTATGCTCCTAATATTACAATACCTACTAAGATCACAGCGCTGTCCTGCAATATCAAATATCAAAAAGCTTTGTGTGCAAACAATGTACTCTGCAGTGCCTAATATAAAAAAAAAAAAATTTTCCATTCCTAACTAAAATTAACAAAAGCGTTTACAAGTAATATAATCCATCAAAAAGTCCTTCCAATATTATTAATAATGCTGTGACCAAATGTCCTTTCTGTGTTTTGCGCCTCACTATATATCTTAAGGAAAGAAAGTGCTCCAGTGCGAAAATATGTGCAAGTACAATAAAAGTGCTTCAGTGCTGTAAACTGTGTCTCCTCCACCACTCTGTCAGTGATAACACTCACCGCACTCCTTTGACTTTTTGCCTTTCAGCTACAAAGTTTCCATGGGCCTTTTGGATATTCCCCTCCCGGGTCTTTGTAATCCACCAGCAACTTCCCCTCTCCTCCAGCTTAAACCTCTGGGGATCAGGGCTGTCTTAATAGCATCATGGGCCCCTGGGCAAAGTAATGCACTGGGGCCTCTACCAGCCCTCCCCAATTTACGTTCCTACTCTCAAGAATTAAAATATAAATAGTTGATGGAATTAAACACATATTTATTAGTACTTTCAATAAAATCAATTTTAAACAATAAGAAAACATGCCATAAATCAAAGACTAATCAACACAAAGAGCACATTACGGGGGAGGCAAAAGGGCATAGTGGAGGAGGAGTCAGGAGGGCACAATACTGGGATCAGGAGGGCACAGTACAGGTTCTGGGACATGGCCATCCCGGGACAGCTTAATAAAAAGCGTGACTGTCCTGTCAAATCCAGGACAGTTGGAAAGCATGATGTAATGCAAGATTATCAAGGGGCCCTCATGTACCTGGGGTCCCTGGGCACTGCCCAGGGGTGCCCATGCATTAAGACAGCCCTGCCAGGGATACACTCCTCACAACTTGTACACAGGGGACATAACAGGGATCCACATAGTGCAATGCCTTTTATTTAAAATAAGTCATAAAAACAATGGAAATGCACTCACATTATTCATAAAAAGAAATGGCTTTAAAAACCAGGAACGCCACGGCAGCTGTCTAATGCGTTTCGCCAGCCAATCAGGCGTCTTCAGAGGTGGCACATATTTTGGCACTGGAGCACTTTTTTCTGAATAAGGAGCAATACGAGAAAGACATTTGGTCACAACATTATTACTAATATTGGAAGGACTTTTTTTCATGGATTATATTACTTGTATATACTTTTGTTAGTTTGAGTTGGGAATGGCAAAGTATGTTTTTTTATATGAGGCACTCCAAAGTACATTTTTTTTCACGCAAAGCTTTTTGATATTTAATATTGCAGGACAGCGCTGTGATTTTAGTGGGTAGGTATGATTGGAGTGTGACAGATTTGAGGCCAGTAAATGAGCGCTTTGGTTTCTCACATGTGTTACTACAAATCTAGATGATAAGACGTTATCTGCTCAGCACGGATTCTAAGATCTATATATATATATATATATATATATATATAAAACACAGCACTGATCTCAGCTTGGCTCTCATTTTGTCATTCTAGTGACACGGAAGTGAAGTCAGAGGATAAAGACAAAAATGGGATCCCCCTGCTACACTTGTCTTCATCTACTGTGAAAATCCGAAACTTTAAACAGCTGTCACGCTTCTTTCAGCTTGCTCGGGAAGAAAAGTTAAAAGAAGCACAAGCTTGCCTTCAAGGTCAGAAATAAGTGGTTCTGGAAGCATTAAAACCAACTGGACTTATGACAGAATTTCAGTATTTAGATGTAATGTAATTGTGCAGCTTATCTATGAAAAGTCTTTATTCACCCTTTTATTTAGCCTGAAACTTTAGCTTGAGTGTCATGGGTCAGAGTTCACCTAATGTCTGACAGTTGCTGCCCTGTCAATTGCATGGCCCCACAAGCTATCTCCCTGCTCTTGAATGTGCATAACAGTGTAAAATAACAACTCATAATGAAAATATGAATTGTTTGCTAGTCTTAAACTGAACGCATCCCTATGTGTGGTCCCAAAACAACGAAGCTGAACAATACTTCATATATAAGCAGCAGTGGGGCTTTTATCCTACAAGTTAAATAATAAAATAATAGAACTAAAGAATAGGTGAATAATCATATGAAAATTACAACAAATTACCATATAATAACAAAATATCACAGATATAAGTTGCAAATGATGTGCAATCCAGAAGAAAGTCCCAAGAACACAGTCCAAAAATTAAGATGGACAACAAAAAAGGACTTTGTGAATGTTGATAGATGCAGTGAATAAACCAATCCAAATTCGGTGACTGTGCTTGTGGATGACGTCCATGCGGACGAAACACATCAGTTGAGGACCGTGTGCCTATCGCAGCTGTTTTTACTCTGTACATGCCGGCTATTATTTGTAGTGCACCTGTTTTCAATAAAAGGTGTCTTTTTTGATATCACACTATGTGGAGCGTTTCTTTCTCCATATGTACCCACTCATTCTGTGACAAACTCCTGAGAGCTTTCATAGACCGTTTGTGAAGTACTTCTAGGATCGATCAGAGGTGGAAGTCTGCGGTCATTACAACCGTGGAGGATTCCACATAAGCTCAATTGATTCACTGGTCGTATGATCATGTGAATCCACCCATTCTGGTAAGCATCCATCTGGTTATGTTTCTGTGGTTTGAGCACAAGCACAGTCACCAAATTTGGATTGGTTTATTCACTGCAACTATCAACATTCACAAAGTCCTTTTTTGTTGTCCATCCTAATTTTTGGACTGCTTTCTTGGGACTTTCTTCTGGATTGCACATCATGTGCAACTTATATTTGTGATACTTTGTTATTATATGGTGATTTGTTGTCATTTTCATATGATTATTCACCTATTTTTTAGTTCTATTATTTTATTATTTAATTTTTAGCGCAACACTATATTTCGTTTGGATTGGTTTTTGCACTATTTGGTCTAGTGAGATGTTTGCTGCTTTACACTTTTCCTCCTTTTGCACAATATTTATTTTGTTTTTGTTTTTATCCTACAAGGCCTAAGGCTGTCCATGTTGATGTAGCAGTGCTCCCAGTATTATCAATGTAGTGACATGAGGATACTGTATTATCACTTTGTACCTCCAATGCTCAAAGAAATGTCATTATACTGAAAAGGGGAATCTGTATTATCACATTGTATTTTCAGTTTCCTCACTATTGTCATTATACTGACATGTGAAAAATGTATTATCGCATTGTACCTCCAGTGCTCTCAGTATTGTCATTATACTGACATGGGGAAACTGTATTATCACATAGTACCTTCATTGTCTGCTGCAAGTAAAACCTGCATCAAAGCAGGAGATGGCTAGAAGAGTGTAACACAAGTTGGCAATGACTGTATAATTCCTGAAATTTTGATTGACATAGTTTTGTCCATTAGTATAAAGACATACACACCGACATACCTCCACTGCGGTAACCCTCAAAGAAAGTATAAAATCAAAGCACGAGGGGAGCTAGTCTGTCATCCTCCTTCCAGTCCTTCTCTTTTTATCCCAGTTGCTTTTTAATGTACTAACACTACTGCCTGGTACTGCTCTAGTCTAAAGTCATCCCTGCCAAGAACTGTGCTGGATCGCCCTGACATTGGGACAAAACATACTGGTCACAGCAAGTAGCTAAACCACAATGGTAAAAACTTCTTAGGGGAGAAACATTCAATCACGTAGAATGTCTAGCGGTTTTGTACATATATTCTATTTTAAATCGGGTAAATATGAAATATGTTGTATTCTACTCTTCAAAGTTTCTTCTCTCTACCCATTGCAAATATTTGTTGACAGAGCTCAGTAGCTCGAGATTAAAATTTACTGGCACAAGTAACCAACTTTCCCATCCTCTCATTCTGTATGTCTTTCTCTGAGATAAGAGTGCCTGCTGTGTGGCCTTTGTTAGAAAACCCATAACGCTTTATTTCTAAAATAAAGATTATATATACCTTAGACTGTAAGCTCCTTGAGGGTAGGGACTGATGTGAATGTACTATGTATATGTAAAGTGCTGTGTAAATTGACGGCGCTATATAAGTACCTGAAATAAATAAATAAATAAAATAATATATATGTGTATATATAGATGTAGATATATATACAGTGTATATATACAGTATATTTGTACAGAGAAGAATAAAAACATATATAAAACGTTTGTTTCTGTAAAGTAATGTAATGTAGAGCAGTGGTTCTTAACCCTATCCTCAAGTACCCCCAACAGGCCATGTTTTGGGAATTTTTCTTAGATAAAATAGCTGTCCAAAATAGCAAGCCATTGACTCTGATTTAAGGCATCTGTGTAAGATAACGGAAAACCTGAAAACATGGGCTATTGGGGGTACTTGAGGACAGGGTTGAGAACCACTGATGTAGAGTAAACTATTGCTTTACCCTTACAGGGCAAAATACCGGGTTTGCTTTAAGTGCCCCCTGCTTCCCAGCAAAATATACCTGAGACTTTCTGTGCTCCTGGGGATGAGGCATTAAAACAAACATTTTGCTTTACTCTGCATAGGTAAAGCATAGTTATGAAAATCTATTAAAAATAAATGGATCCAAAGGCAATATTGTTTCCCTTTAATATTCCTCTTTGTATTTCCAGCTAATAGAGACCCTATAGCGAAAATCTTTGGCGCTGGATTCACTATAGTGGAAGATGAGGACTTGTCTATGCTGTTGGATAAAATGCGTCAGAACGAGGATGAAGAGAGTAAGCTAAAGGAGAATATTATCCTGCTGCTCCAGCAACTTGATATGCAGCTTTTAAAACACATTTCACAGTAAGTACATTTACAAACTACGATCTTTCCAGTCTATCAGTTCAACCCTTTCCCCTTTTAATGAGCAGCAACATCTGCTTTTTATGTGTTAGGAAAATATAATGACGGGAAGGTGAAAGATATGAAAATCATTACATTTATTGATTTAAAAACATAGAAGCAGGCAGACCTAATTGAAGTGGAACAAAAAGTTGTTTTCCAACTCTTCTGCGGGATGCAAACTGTGTACATGTGTTTTACATTTCTGGTTAAGGTATAAAATATTTTAGTTGACGTCCAGTCAATTGCCAGTTGCTAAAAAAAGACTCTATTTCCAGTTGTTAAATCAACACCCACCAACTGTATCTACTAAGTGTGTGCCACACAAGGCCTAAGGCAGCAGTTTCACTTATTGGGACATCTTGTGGTTAGTGGTTTCATAACAGAACATTTGAACATCTTTGAATCCTGGTAGTTATCAGTGTCTAAAGATCGTAAGCTCTACACCATTCCCACATTGGTTTGGCTAGAGAGCCTGTCAAAGGAACTCAACTCAACTGTGAGCCAAGGATGGGATATCACTTTCCACTGCTAGGAAAGACCTCCAGTCTTCAGCACTTTAGACTTATACCCACTTCATCACTAACATTTTTACTTTTGCTATTTGATATGGAATGTTACTACATATAAATGTGTGTGTTTTTTGTGATATTTTTATTTCTGTAATGGGATTTTAGAAATTTGTGGAATTCCTAGTATGCTATACGGTATGTATTTTGTTGCATAGCATGTTTGAATTTTTCCTAGCACTGTGTAGAAAGAAAGAGACAATAGGCTGCAATAATTTCAGGACTGTACTGAGCGAACTGTAGGCAGGGTACCTTGGTAACATTCTCCTGAATCAGGGGAAGCACTATTGGCAGTGGGGAGAGGGAGAGCCGGTGCCAGTAGCTCAGAAAATGTGAAAGTGGTTATAGAGAGTTTCAAGCTCATGATGATTCTAGTAGAAAAAGCCAGATGCTTTTCTGACCCCAATCATTAGTGTGAGACAAGAACAAGCATTCTACTGACCTGGCTAAGTGTTAATTTTGCCCTATTTTTTTTATTATTTTATTATTATTATACAGGATTTATATAGCGCCTACAGTTTGCACAGCGCTTTACATTATTAGGGCAGACAGTACAATTACAATGCAATTCAATACAGGAGGAATCAGTGGGCTCTGCTTGTTAGAGCTTACAATCTAGGAGGGAGGGTTAAGTGATATGACAGGGCAATAACTGTGGGGGATGAGCTTATTGAGAAAGTGTAGTTGTTAGGTGGTGGCAGGATAGGCTTCCCTGAAGAGAAAAGTTTTCAGGGATTGCCTGAAGGTGGATAGATTTGGGGACAATCTGACAGATTGGGGTAGGGAATTCCAGAGGATGGGAGAGGCTCGGGAGAAGTCTTGGAGGCGAGTATAAGAGGAGGTGATAAGGGAGCTGGAGAGCAGGAGGTCTTGGGAGGAGCGAAGAGGACGGTTAGGTTGGTATTTTGAGACTAGGCTGGTGATGTAGCTGGGAGCAGAGTTGTGGATGGCTTTGTAGCTCATTGTTAGTACTTTGAATTTAATTTGTTGGGCGAGTGGCAGCCAATGGAGGGATTGGCAGAGAGAGGTGGCAGACGCTGAACGGTTTGTAAGGTGGATGAGTCTGGCAGCGGCATTCATGATGGACTGGAGGGGGGATAGTCTATTTAAAGGTAGGCCAATGAGGAAAGAGTTGCGGTAGTCGAGGCGAGAGATGAACAGGGAGTGAATCAGGAGCTTTGTGGTTTCATTGGTTAGGAAGGGATGTATTTTAGAGATGTTGAGGAGGCAAACCTTAAAAAGTGATTGGATGTGGGGCCAAAAGGAAAGTTCAGAATCCAGGATAACACCAAGCAGTGGTTCTCAACCTATAAGCTAAAGGGGGCCTCAAATGCAGCCCCCAACATCACCAAACAGCCACACGTAATGTTCAGTATATATAATGTTTAAGAGGACTGTCAGAAACTGGAGACCTAATAGAGGAAATGAGGATCAGAGGGTGTGGACATGCTACATTTTTGGTTGGGGATATTCTGCAGAAGACAATATGAAACTGGTATTACCCTAAAAAATGTGCCCACTACAGACTGCTGAGGTCCAGAGGCTGCACATCATATACCAAAGGGTTGCAGGTTGTGCACCAGAGCCCTATTGGGTCCAATTGTGTTAAAACAAGCATGTAATCAGATACATAAAGATGGTGCCTTTGTTGAACTCCTATTAATACTAGCTGCATGGCTGTTCTGCTGATTTTCTGGAATTAACTGACCTAAAATAAGTATACAGATCAAGAAAACTGTATAGAAGAAGTCATTATCTTTATGCTCATGCTAGGTTAGTAATGTAAGAGGGTCAGGATGACAGTCAGGCAACTAGGACTTTCACTTATTTGCTTTTTCAGAGATAAATGCTGTGATAAGCACAGTAATAAAGCTTCCAATAAAATAATACACAAATTGCGTGGTAGAAAAAGGTAGTGCAAAAGTACAAACGAGACAAAAGTATAGCATACAACTTACATAATCAAGAGAAACTAGTAGAGAACTGCCATCAGCTGGCTGCATATTGCACATGGGGCTACACACAAGATTGAGGAAAGACTGACTAAAAGATATAGGTCCCAGTGTCTCTCGTTAAAAGCCAGATCATGAGGAAAGGGGCAAAAATTACTACTTAGTAATGGAGATTCACTGTAGCAGGGCACTAAATGCCTGTCCCTGAGGTGAGTCGTATAGATTGCCGGCATTGTGAGACAACAAGGCATCAGGCTCAACAGCAGTGTAGGAAAAAAAGAAGGAACAGTGGAAAGGAAGGAAAGGGGGAAAGGGGAAGTTAGGGAACGAGTGCAGGGCAGGAAGCAAACAAGGAAGGGGGTACGGAGGGGAGAAAAGTTGTAGGGAGGTGGGGGCATTCCCCTGGCTAGCCATCAAAATCATGCTCACCTTTTATGATATTAGAGAGAGAGCAAGGAATGGTCAAGGTTGAGGTTAAGATTGTAATCCAACCATGGGGACCATATGTTCAGAAATTGCAAGTGCGTATTTTTCAGTATAGAGGTACGTTTTTCATGAACGATGGTGCCCATGATCCATTGCTTCATTGCCTCAAAATTCAAGGATGGCCAAGTTTTCACAATTACTTGACACGTGGATAAGAATATTAAGGATGCCAGCTTCTGGTAAGGCCTGGGATCAGCCTGTGCAGTAGAGCTTCCCATGGATTACATGCGAGAGTTTTGTCAAGGAGAGTTTATATCAAATTGTATGTGTGTATCCGTAATCGTTGGACTTTGGGACACTGCAAGATATGTAATAATGTACCAGGGACACCATAGACCTTTAAGCTGTTGCTGCTGACCATATATAAGTCCATCCTGAAGTTTCTAATGATTTTAATGATTCCCCCAAGTCTCATGCATATAAGAGAGATATTAGGCCTGCGCGATGTGGATTTTTCTCACACCTACTCTTGAATGGTTTTGGGAGAACTGGACAGGTTGTGGTGTTTTTGAGAAGTACACAGACAAAGTGAAAGATCTGAAGCAAGCAAAAAGATTTGAAGTGTGGGAGTTGCCATGCAATGTTCCTGAAGAAAGGAGAGCGATTTAACTCCATCTGATATTAAGAGTTCATGCACATATTTCACACCTTTGGTCAACCACCAGGTGAAGACTAAAGGGTTGTCAAGTGCTGGGAAAAACATAGAATTATAGAGAACAACCAAGAGAGGAAGATGAGAGGAGATCAACCAGCCTTATGCTTAACTGAGTCCCAATGTTTCAGGGAGTGTTTTAAGGTAGAATCATTGATGGGCTGGGACAGGGTCAGGGTAAGCCAAATTAAATTATCAATTGGATTTGGAGAGCAGTGCATAACGTTAACCCCTTGGTGCCAGCTGCATGCAAATATGTGACCCCATTGGCGCCTGGTCCTTGGCGTTGAGCGGCCAAATATTTGCGTGAATTGCTGTCCATACAGCTGCACTTAGAGGGCATGCGGTGCGCGCTCCCAACACACCAAAAGTTTTCAGATCACATGACCACCATGCCAGCCAATCTCTTAAGAGACGCCCTGCCCCCCGCTGTCATAAACTTCTTAAAGGGTCTGAAGGCACCAGTGTGAAGAGGTTAACCACTTCACCCCCGGGAGGATTTCTCACTGTAGGACCAGAGCACTTTTTGCGGTTCGGCACTGCATCGCTTTAACTGACAATTGCATGGTCGCGCGACGTTGTACCCAAACTAAATTTGCGCCCTTTTTTTCCCACAAATAGAGCTTTATTTTGGTGGTATTTGGTCACCTCTGCGTCATTTCTGATCACCGATATAAACTAAAAAAGAGTGACAATTTTGCAAAAAAAAACAATATTTCTTACTTTTTGCTAAAATACAAATACAAAAAAAAAATATATAAAAAAAGAATGTATTCATCGGTTTTGGCCTATTTATATTCTTCCTCATATTTTTGGTAAAAAAAAAATTTGCAATCGATGTTTATTGATTGGTTTGCGCAAAAGTTGCCACATTTACAAACCATGAGAATTCATTTCTGGCGTTTTTTACATTTTTTTTTACTAGTAATGGCAGTGATCTACGATTTTTATCAGGACTTTGATATTGGGGCGGACATGTCGGACATTTTTGACACTTTTTTGGGACCAATGACATTTATACAGCAAAAAGAAATTTAAATATCCACTGATTACTGTATACATTTCATTGGCAGTGAAGGTGTTAACCTGCAGGGGGAGATCTAGGGGTTAACTGTGTTCCCTAGGCATGTTCTAACTGTGAAGGGGCTGGGCTACCAGAGGCATAAGAGATCTAACTGATCCCAGTGACAGGGATCAGTAGATCTCCTAGATGCCGCCTTTCAGAACGGGGAACCGCCGTGTTTACTTCGGCGGTTCCCCGTTCTTCCCTCTGGCAGCTCATCGCGGCTCGCCGGCGGACATCGGATCCGCCCGAGCCGTGGGTACACTCCTCCAGAGTGTGGCAGGCACGAGAGCTTGCCGGCGCGCTCTCACCTCCTAGCTGCCTGTCCGTAAATTGCTGCCTATTTATGGCGATTTGCAAGACAGCGCCGCACTGCCGCAGTAAATATACTGCGCGCAGTCGGCAAGTGGTTAAGGTAGGTCCAGATCGGTAATTCAGAAGTGGAATGAAGTACAGACATGAAGTGGGGGTGTGGCCTGGTGGGGGTCAATGGGGGGGTGATGTTCTACACATCACAGAGATGTGCCTTTTTACAGGCAGACTAAGGAGACCCCCCAGGCACATTATTAGAGTTGAGCGAACCCGGACTGTAAAGTTTGGGTCCGTACCGAACTTTTGGGTGCCTGGGACCTGGACCCGAAGATGATGAAGATGATTTTAGAACAGTAATATGGCTCTATGCGGCTGCAATAGGCTTTTCCCACACACTTTGAAGATGATTTTAGAACAGTAATAAGGCTCTATGCGGCTGCAATAGGCTTTTCCCACACACTTTGAAGATGATTTTAGAACAGTAATATGGCTCTATGCGGCTGCAATAGGCTTTTCCCACACACTTTGAAGATGATTTTAGAACAGTAATAAGGCTCTATGCGGCTGCAATAGGCTTTTCCCCCACACTTTTGAAGATGATTTTAGAACAGTAATATGGCTCTATGCGGTTGCAATAGGCTTTTCCCACACACTTTGAAGATGATTTTAGAACAGTAATATGGCTCTATGCGGCTGCAATAGGCTTTTCCCACACACTTTGAAGATGATTTTAGAACAGTAATATGGCTCTATGCCCCTGCAATAGACTTTTCCCACACACTTTGAAGATGATTTTAGAACAGTAATATGGCTCTATGCGCCTGCAATAGACTTTTCCCACACACTTTGGAGATGATTTTAGAACAATAATCTTTCCCTTAAAGCAACAGCTGGAGGCTTTCCCTGTACAACTTGGAGATGATTTTAGAATCTAAAATCATCTCCTAGTTCTATAGGGAGAGGTTCCTACTGTTGCTTAAAGGGACAGATTATTGTTTCTTGCACAAAATTAAAAAGTGCATCTACATTGCTGGTTTAAAAAAAAAAAAAAGTTCCAAAAATAAAAAAAAAACAGTGTTGGCTATCTCCTCCTCCACCGCCACTTTCACCGCCTCCTCAACCTCCAACTCCACATCCACCTCCATTTTTGATTTTTTTATGTGATTTTAGCTTAAAAATTATTTTAAGTTATTTCCCTTTCCCCATTTCTTTGTAGGGCACTTGTTTGACCCTTACCCCCATTTTCCTTCCTTTTGCAGACCTCTAGGACTTTCCAGGACTTTGTTACAGCCATTTTTGTGCCCAAAAGTTCGGGTCCCCATTGATTTCAATGGAGTTCGGGGTCCAGGTCAAAGTTCGGGTCAAGTCCAGACCCGAACCTGGACTTTGTCCCGAAGTTCGGCCGAACCTGTCGAACCCGGACTTCCAGAGGTTTGATCAACTCTACTCATTATGTAAAGCATTTTTTCATTTTTTTTTCACTTTAACCATTATTAAAATCACTGCTCATTTAAAAATGACATTTTTTACAAACTTTTTTTTCATTGATACATGTCCCCTAGGGCAGGACCCGGGCTCCTATAACCACTGTATGCCAAATTACTTGCATATAAGCCTTCAAAATGGGCACTTTTGATTTTTGACGTTCAGGTCCCATTGACTTCAATGGGTTTCGTTGTTCGGGTCCGAACTTTCGGGATGTTCGAAAGTTCTGGTGCAAACTGAACTGGGGGTCCGTTTGGCCCATCCCTATCCCTAAGTAAGGTAATGTGGAAAGCCAAGTAAAGTGGTAGTTTTCCTTTATCTGGGAATGGGTACTAGACTTCAAAGTGGTATTCAAGGCTTTAGATTTTTCCTCACTTACCATTAATCCTGAAATTCTTGCAAAGTCTGTCAGGGTGCTAAAAAGATTTGGAAAGCATATGTGCAGAGAGGAGATATTGAGCATGATGTCACCCGCAAATTACATTATTTTATGTTGTGTGGCTGGAAATTTGTGTCCGCGAATAGATGGGCTCACTCAAATGGCAGTGGGAAATGCTGAAAAAATTGCTTTGCTTTGTCTACCAAGAAAGAGGAAGGGACGACATTAAGGTGGAATAAATGCTATTGGAACTTACAAAGTATATTGATCTGGCTTGCTAGTTAGTCTATTGTGGGCTGTGTGAAGAAAGAGAGAAAAATCTCAATCATTTAACAAGCATTGTGCTAAGTTTATTACTCTGTGCATATCATTTTTGTTTTGCCCACCGCTGTAGTTTCTCTCCTGTATCAGTTAAACATTTTTTTTCATCAGTTAAACATAAGTTCAGTCCTGTTCTGGCTTTGCCAAGGGGTGTGCAGGTGCTTGTAGTAAGACTTTATAACAGTTTATGCTAATTCCGATTCCGCTTTCTGTTTATGGATCTGCCTTTTGCAGAGAGAAGACATTTGTATTATGTGCCCTCTAAGTACAGCTTTGTATGCTTTCCATTGAGTCAATGGGGACAATACTTTGGGGTTGATTTACTATAGCTTGAAAGTGCAAAATTTGGTGCAGCTCTGCACAGAAACCAATCAGCTTCAAGGTTTTATTGTCAAAGCTTGATTGAACAAGCTGAGGTTAGAAGCTGATTGGCTAGCGTGCACAGCTGCACCTTTTTTGCACTCTCCAGCTTTAGTAAATCAACCCCTTACTGTTCAGTAGGAAGTATTTACAAGAAAGTGATTTATGTTACTCAAGGACCTCAGGGATGGACAGCAGGGAATCATTGAAGGACCAAGATTTACCAGAATACCATATTTTCACTTAAGTGGTCCTCTAAGGGTAATTGTGTATATGAACTTAAAATCAGCAACACAACACTCCAAATTTGAAACAAAATTGTATTCACCTATACCAAAGAAGAGAGCAACCTCTTGATCCTGCCTCTGGATTTTTTTCAAGTCACCAGATTATTGCCATCTTTTATGATGAGTGAATAAAGGGGGACCTCATTCTCTGCATCATGCTACTGATTTGTGATCTACTTCTCCTAGGGCTTTAGAATAGACTTATCAGTGTGCAGTATGGATTAAGACAGTGCAAGTTGGTGCAGCACCAATATATTTTTGTTATCTGGGTGATCATTGTCTGTCAACTTTTCTTTTAGAGAAGTAAAAGTTACTCCTGCTACAGTGAAGAACGAGATTGATTTAATTCAACGTTTATGCAAAAATGAGGAAAGATCTGTGTTGAAATCAATAGAGTACACATCAGGTTCGTAATATGTATTTTATTTAGCTTTATAAAACAATTTAGCATATAAAGTTGATTTGTTTAATTAGACTTATTTACAGATCTGCATTGTAGCTAGTTTTCCGAGTTGTATCAATTTGAAGAACTCCTGTTTTGGTAAAAAAAGAAAAAAATGACAATAGGTGTGCCATTTTACCATGAGACTTTAAAGGTGTCACTAAACAATCATATGTAGACCAACAAAAATATTTTTATCACTTACAAATCTTATTTTAAGTTATATATTATGTAGTCTAAAAAAATATTTAACATATAATTGCAACACAAGTCTCTTAATTTTAAAGTATACTTTTAGTGCGCTTATGCTTGTGCACCTAGGTGTGCGTGCGCAGGGGTGTGCCTGGGTACAGCCTAATCACCCCGTGCGGCGCAGATTCCCCCTGATGAAAATTTAAAAAAATAATAAAATGATAAAAATAAAAAACAACTGACACCATCCGCTGCCCTACTGACACTGCCCATGTTTTAATACATTTGGGGTGCACACCCTAATGCAATAGGCTGTGCTCACCTATGAAGTTGTGCACCGTCTTCCTTCCCCAACAATTATAGCTCATACATATACTCCACCCTGTTCTTTTGAGATGTTCACTATGTGTCTTGCCTGGCACCCCACAGCCTTTTCCCTCAGTTTTATGTATGCCAGCTCCCCTTCAGTGGAAAGCCAACCCAAAACCTAACAATGACAGGAGTTGAAACAAGCTGCAACACTTCTAGGCATGCGTGAGCAGTTGAATTAACAGTTTTTAAGACAATTTAATCCATATGAACAAAAAGGTAAATGTTTTGCTGCCTTCCCAACTGCAAGTACGAATCCTTAGTTCCACTTTAAATCCACCCTACGACGTGTTGTACCAAGTGTACCAAGTGTTGAACCAATGTCACTTTTGCTGAACAGCTTGGTCAGCAAGCACATATGTAGAAAAATCTAAGTAAAATCATGTTAATTAAAAATTAATATACTGAATACCAGGAGCAACCGGCCCATTAGGGGCGCAGGGGTGCCGCACTCCCTGCAGGGCACTGGACTCATACATTTGTATAAGTTTTTTTTTTTTTTGCAAGGCACATGATTAGAGCCTGAGGCTTCTACCCACTTGTGATAATAGCGAATAATATTCGCTATTGTCTTCCTGCTTCTTCTCCTGGCCAATCAGGACAGGAGGTGGATCAGGTTGGCCGGGAGGAGAAGCCAAAGAGGGGCTGAGTGCTGGGGACTGTCACCGTGGAGGGGCTGAGTGCCAGGGACTATCATCGTGGAGGGGTGAGTGCGTTGGACCGTCACCGGTGGTCATTGATTTGCATGTCCTCATACATTATGATCTGCTCCCAGGGCATCTCTGACTCTACCGTCGTCTCCAGGAGAGGCTTAATGCGGGCCGCCCGGGGGGGGGTTTGTTTTCCGCCCTCCCCCAATAACTTTAGCACCAGCACTGCTGAATACTATCTGCATACAATCATCAAAATGCAATATGTTTGATAGTGGGTTCATTTGCTAAAACTGAAGGGTGCGAAATCTGGGCCAGCTGTCCATGGTAGCCAATCAGCTTTTAACTTCAGCTTGTTCAATTAAGGTTTGATGAAAAAAAAACCTGGAAGCTGATTTATTTCTTTGCAGAGCTGCACCAGATTTTGTACTCTCCAGTTTTAGTAAATTAACCTCTTGGTGCCGGCACCCCTTTAAGGGGTTTAGGATGCTGGGAGGTTGGGTTTATAATCATTTGACCACCATGATTGACTATCACAGCAGTTACATGATCGGAAAGCTCCCGATCGCAAATTGCAATCAGTAGTTTGCCGTGAGCCGCCAGTAACTGTGCCGGGAGTGCTCAGGGTGCATGCTCTGGACACAGCTGCAATTTGCACTAATTCACGCAAATATGCGGCCACTTGGCTCCAAGGCCCACCCGCCTAGAGGCCACATATTTGTGTGCGGCCGACGCCAAGGGGTTAAAGTACCCAAAGACATAATATTCTGCCAGAACAGGTGATGATCGTATGCAATTCTTCCTGATGCTCTCGACTGGCAGCTTGTGGAGGGTGGAAATGACTGAACAAGTTAAATTCCAGTTGCTTTTTTGCCTCCCTCAACATCGGCTTACTTGTCTGCTCACTTTACCTCTTCTCTGTTCACAAACATATGATAGCCGACTGATCATGCCTGCATGAGAGACTGTCCTCTGAGGTCCTAATAAAACCTAAGACTAGGTTCACAGCTATGTGTTTTTTTAATGCGTTTGCTGAACCGTAGAAACACAAGACATTCAATTCTACAATAATATTTATACAGTAGAGAGCAAAGAAAGCAGACATCTTAGAAGTCTTAGAAATGGAAGTTTGTACAGTAGTACTGCTATGATGTGTAAGCTATTGTGCAGAGTTTTGAGATCAGTGTTTTTGCCAGTTCTTTAACTGCATTGTATATTCTTTCCAGTTTTTGAGTTCCCTAATGGGCGCCATACTCCACCGAGGCGGCAGGTTCATGGGGAAATCTGCTATTTAATGATAACGCCACATGACACCAATCCATTCTGTGTGACATGCAGCACTGCAGGTGCTTTTATAAACGGGGTAAGCTTGCATTTCTCTTTGGGAGTGAAAAATATGGCTGTACGAGCTGTTCTCTCACCTCCTCATATTACTCTTTTTGCAGGGTAAAATGAAGGATAAGGATGAAATTAACTATGACAGACAGAGTGAAATTTATAAAGATCTCATATCCCTGTTGAAGGATAAATCACCGCGGTTTGCAGAAAATATTAGTAAGCAGGTAAAGTATTCTTTTAAAAAGATTTTTCTCTTGATACATTTTGACAGTTTGTAATGATGTTGTGTTGCAGTTGAGGTGTCTGAGATTACAGTCTGCTATTACTGCTATTATCCTCTTCATACACGCCTTATACTTCAAATATACCTGTCACCTAAAGTTCCAAAGCCATCATAAGAGTTTAATAGAAGGCAACCTCAAGTGTCTATACTTTCCTATATATTTTATGCTGTACGCTCCATGAACCCCCAATCCAAACTGTTCAAAATGCAAATCTCGATTTTCGGTGCTTCATTTTACCCTTGCAGTATGTGCCTTCCTATAGGTCAAAGAGCAATTACCTATTGTATTGAAAAGTACAGAGGGTGTGGCAGAGACATAGCACTTTATTAAATGACAGATTACTTTCAGGTTGCATCTGAACTGCAGTGATGGTCAGTTAGAGAAATCCATATGGGTGTATGCAATAAAGCAGTGACCTATAGCCACCCCACATAAATCATTTCCACTGATTTTGCTACATTAAACAGAAATCGGCTCCTGAAGTTTTCTGTATTGTGTGTTTGTTCCCTGTACTTCTCTCTGAACTAATGTTTATAGGACATAGCTATTAGTCACCTAGAACATTTACCAATATATACTCTTCGAAACAGTTGTTCAGTGTAACTGGTTTGAGAAATAAACTTAGTCATGTTACCCAGCGCTGTGTCTTGGTCTAGGCCGACAAGGCCCAGGCCAAGAGTGGCACTTTGCGAGGGGGCAAAAAAGCCACCCCCTGCATGAAAAAAATGCCTTCCCCTTCTCCAGGTTCCCACCTCCTGCACAAAAACAGTCCCCGGCAGCCAGCGGCTTGCTGTAGCACCAGTGTTATTATGCGGTGGACTGGGCAGGGACTGGCGCCAGTTATGGGGCATACTTGGCCAGGGGGGCAGGGACTGGCATCCCCATAAAGCATCCGGTGACTGGCTGCACTTAATGCGACTGGCTGAGGTGGAACCTAATGCTCCGCCTACCCTCCTCCGCAGCATCCTTACATATCGCAATTTCCTCCAGGCCCGGGCTTTGTGTCGGTAGGAGAGGGGAAGACGAAGGGAACCCCCAGGCCAGCCAGGTACAATTAAAATGCAATTGGAGATGCTTATTGTACAGTACAGTTATTCCCTATTAGTTATATTACATCAGAGAAGATTGGGAGCATTTATTATTTTCAGGGTCAAATTCTTCTGACTTTAAAATGAAACATTTGTCCGTATTATTGGCAGCAGAGCCATGACAGTCCTGCAATTTCCTACTAAAAGTGTTCAATGTTCGAAATCCATCTGACAGTCATCAGTAATAGTACATGCCATTTCCTCTTGTATGTAACAGAAACCACTTATGTGTTAGTAACAGGGGCAGTTATTTATTTATTATTTTAGTATTGCCATCTATATATTTTTTTCTGATTTAAAGACATCCAGTACATTTTTAGAAATGTTAATGCGCATAAACTTTTCTTCTGTATAGCACAAAATACTATTACTTTTTTCATGTGCCAGTCAAATATAAAATGCTCAGTTAGAGTTCTGAGCAACCTGCTGGTGCGGCTTTGCTTGGCTGATCGTAACAGTAGACATGACATCACTTCCAGTTTACTGGGGAACCATTGGTGCCAGTTTTTAAAAATCTAAAAATGTAGATCTTGGTTGGTCCCTAGTGCATGCAAACAGCGATTGTCCCACACATGTGAGGTATTACTGCGAACGTCAGATCATGGGCAGTAATTCTAGCACCAGACCTCCTCTGTAAATGTAAAGTCCTGAAAGTGATGGTTTGGCGCCCACAGAGCCCTGATCTCAACATCATTGAGTCTCTCTGGAATTACATGAAGAGAGAGAAGGATTTTGAGGCCTACATACATGGAGGATGGTGGTGGTTAGCTCTCCAAGATGTTTAGCGCAATCTACCAACAGAGTTTCTTCAAAAACGGTGTGTGTGGAAGAGTACCTAGAAGAATTGATGCCGTGTTGAAGGCAAAGGGTGGTCACACCAAATATTGATTTTATTTGGATTTCTCTTCTGTTCATTTACTTTCCATTTTGTTAATTGATAAAAAAAACTATTAACACTTTTATTTCTGAAAGCATTCTTATTTTACAGTGTTTTTCACACCTGCCTAAAACTTTTGCACAGTACTGTAAATAGAATGAATAAAGAAGGGATCATGTTGGTTGCCAGTGACAAGCTCAAGAACGGGCATATTACTCACCTTCTGTCACTCTTACATATATATCTGCCCATCGATGACTAGTTGAAGACTGACGTATATTGTTAGTAGATTGAGGACTATTTTTTAGTGGTACAAATTTTGACAGGCTTTTAAAGTAAACCTTCACTAGCAAATGCCAGCTGCATGTTTTTGTTTTTCAGTGTTCAAGCATTATTGTTTGCTGTATATCTTATGAGTCTATTGTCTTTCATTAAGATAGATTGACAGAGTCCCATTGTCTGTTCTTAGGACTTAACATTGTTTGAAGCTCCATTGGTGGCTGAAAAGACTGAGCATGTGGATGTAGTTGAAGCAGAGGAACCGAGCCAAAACCATTGGTCTAATGAGTATCCAGAGAAGAAAGAACAGGAGAAGACAAGGCATTCCTTTGTAAAAAGCAAGACTAACAAGACCAAATTAGAGCCGTCTCTGAAATGGAAGAACCTGCCTCTTAATGGTCACCAAGAGTATGTTGTCTTTTCAATTCTCATACACTGCAATTCACATAGTTTATGGACATTTGAAATTAACTAGAAATATACACAGAGGCCAAATTATTTTAGTTAGTTGTGGTAATTTTGTAAATGGAAAAAATTCACTGGAAACCTCAGAAGAATTGAAGATTGTGTGCCTTTTTACATACGAGTAAAGAGGACAGACAGAAAACATTATTAAATTCAGTCTTGATTTACGTGGAAGTTACAATTCACTAATCTAATAAGGATGAAAAATTAAAAAAGAGCTGGATTCCTTAAAAAGTAATAAAATACACTGTAAACCCACAGTTAGAGATTTCATTGCCATATAATTCTGTACATCTGAAGAACATTGGTACTCAATCCTTTGTGTAGCTCGGTCTTGGTGAATGAATATAGTAAAAAGGTTTCATCTTGTAGATGAGCTAAAGCTGAACTCCAGGTAGTAATAAAAGACAAATCTTAATGCAGATCTGTGTTCAATAATATTTTCTTATAATTTAACCAGTGAAAGTACCTGAATTTAACTTGGTACCAGCGTCCTGTAAGCGGAGGTAAAAAAACAGAAAGACTTGAAATTACGGTGTCCAGAGTTAGACTTTGAGTACCTTGAGGCCAGCATCTCTATATGATACCCTTAAAGTGTTACTAAACCCAGGAACATGCATTCACTATATCTGGTCTCCCACAGTACAAAGAGCATGGAAATGCAATTATTTTAGTAAATATAAACGGCTAAATACTTTTTCTCATCAGCAGTTTATAGCAGTCTTTTGACTTCAGTGTCTGGTTAAAGCTTGTAGGATGAGTTTTCATTCTACTATGACTGTCCTATAAGGCTGCAGGATCCCTGACTCTCTGTCTGGACAGTGCTGATTGGCCCTGTGCTGATCACATTCACCCTTCCAAGAAACAAACAAAAACTTTCTAGTAATACACACCAAACTGAGCATGTGCAGAGTGATTCCAAAGGCTCTGTCTTATCAGGAGATGGTTTGGGGACAGTGGAAGAAGGGGGGGGGGGATCAGAGAAGACAGGATCAAACAACATTTTTACACAATGTGGAGGATTAACCCCTTAGGTTTCACAGTGAGTATAGCAAGCATGCTTTACTGCATACATTCACTGCATATATACTGATTTTACAGTTGTGGGTTTTGTAGCACTTTAACATTTTTTTTTTAGGATCCCCAGCAACCTATACCTCTGTTGTAGAATTTTGTTTTTAAATCTTTGACCACAAAAAAAGGTTTCACCAGCGTACCTTTCAAGTATACAAAACTTTTTTTTTTCTTTAATAGAACTTTCAATTTTAGTTTATGCTTTGTGAAATGTGTTGTATATAGAATATGTCTATAATAAATCATTCCTTCTTTTTTTATGGGCAACTCATACTCTTCAGTTAGCCAATTACTCTGATGTTTAGAATCTTATTATCCAGGTTCCTTAGATGTTGTTTCCTTTTAGAATTGTGTTATAATGAAATATCAAACACATTTATATAGGTAAAGTAATGACATTAAAGTACAACTAAAGGCAACATCCACATTTAGTAAATTCTCATATAAATGCCTGAAAGTTACACATGGTAATAAATATAATAACTGAAATGATTATTTTCCTACCATATACAGTATCTCACAAAAGTGAGTACACCCCTCACAGTTTTGTAAATATTTTATTATATCTTTTCATGTGACAACACTGAAGAAATGACACTTTGCTACAATGTAAAGTAGTGAGTGTACAGCTTGTATAGCAGTGTAAATTTACTGTCCTCTCAAAATAACTCAACACATAGCCATTAATGTCTGCCTGTTCTCCTTTGGTATTTGGTAAACTGACAGAAGAAAAGACAAGCTAGGATAAGCATGTATAGACAGAGCAGTGGACGGGCAAAGGCGGGACATAGGTGGGAATAGGTGGGGCTTCACAGTCCGATCGTGGGCGGAGCCTCATAGGGACTTCTCTGTAGAACCAAATGCTTGACATTTCCATGGACTATATGGGCACCGCCCCCAGTGATGTCAGGACGGCTCTTCAGAGAGGCAGCACGCAACTAAAGTTGTCTCCTCATTAATGGAAGTGAACATGAGCACAGGGGACAAGGTAGATATCTCAAAATCCTTACTGCTTTTTGCAAAACAACCAGTGAGATGTTTAACAGATGGTATAGGTACATAACATATTGATTTTTTCATTTTGACCTTAGTTCTTCTTTAATGCACCATAATGAAGCATTTCATTCAGCAGGTACCAACTGAAATTAAAGTTTTGATATCTCAAAAGCATAGATGATCTGGGAAGAAAAGAGAAAAGAAGCCTTTATCCTAAATGACTTCCAGCACTTTAATTTATTTTTCCAGAATCAAAACCAAGGAAGAAAAGTCTATAGACAAAAAGGATCAGAAAGCAGTTAAGCCTACATCCTCTGAGAGTAAGAAAAGATCGAACATACTGACTTCTTCACTAAGGCGGCAATCAGGATTAAAAAGGTAGGAGCCAGTTAATTTAGTTAAAACTTCATCAAGTTTATGAAGGGCAAAGGCATTTGCAACATTAGTTAATGTTAATCTTTTTCCAGGATTTTTTTGTGTGTTTAATGTCTCAGTGACACAACAAAATGTGAGATTAAGCCCCCCTCCCCCCAAAGTCATGGGAATTCCTTTTTACACAGTTGTCGTCAGAACAGGCATTCCCAATTGAAGATTTTCCCTCACCTCTTGTCCTGGTGACAACTGTAAAAGTTTGAATTTCCATCACAGTGGTCACCAGGACAATGTTTGCTGTACTTATTTGTGTGTGGCTGATGGAAAATTAATTCTGTTGTAAAGGTGGAGTCTTCTGCCAGTGCTCTCTGCTCCTCCTCTGAGTTGAATGCTCCCATGCTATGGGGGCACTCATGCAGGCATACTCCTGAGCCGGGCTGTGTGCCTCCATGGACATACACGGTGTGGCTCGGCCCTGCCCCACCCACCATTCCCTCCTCACAGAATTTGATTGAGAACAAACAGTAGGAGCCAATGATTCCAGCTACTGCCTGTGTCTATGTGAAGAGGAAGAGAAAGCAGCACTACTGGAGAGCACTGGATCAAATGAGGACCCAGGCAAGTATTTAAGAGAGGGGCTGGGGAGTAGCTGATCATGGAAGGTTTGTTACCTTAATGCAGGGAATGCATTAAGGTAAAAAACTTTATGCTTTTAGAACCACTTTGGGCCAGCTGAAGACAGCCAAGTAGTAAGAAGGAGTGACGTGCTAATAGCTGCCTCAGGAAAACGGCATCCTAAGGGAGCACTTGCATTTGTTCAAAGAAAAAACTTAGTGGTGATGGGTGTAACAATGGTTACACATAATGCTCTCTGCAGCTATTGTATCTCTAATTGGAAAACATTGAAGGGCAGTGGATACTTCAAAGGGTTATAAAATATAAGGGAACAAGAAAAAAAATGAATACCTTTTTAAGGTGTGATGTGTTCAGTGCAGTTTCTTTTTAGTTTAATACAGACGTGATTGAGTGCAGTTGAGTACAGTTACTAATGTCTATTGTTCATAATGCCTGTTCACAGCACTGGGCGTGCATTATGCCCCATATAACACAAGCTGGTGTTCATTGAAACACTTGAACAGTCTGCTGTTTAGTCTGGTCAGGGGAAACCTTCATTAGCTTATAAGTACATTTAAAGAGACATTTTCGATAAAGAAACAAATCCCACTTGTGGTATATCTTTCATTTCTGAAGAATAGCTGTGAGACAGAGAAAGATAACACAGGCAGTCCTCGAGTTATGAACATTCAAGTTATGAATGACGTTTACTTACGAATGGAGGGAGAAACAGAAAGTGAAAGGAAACCTACCCCTAGGAAGGGAAAATTTTCTCCTGGCCTTTCACACTTGTGCGACCTGAAAGTCACGCGATTTTACCATGATTTTTGCCGCGATTTTGTTGCGACTTTAAGCAATGCCTGTGTAATCCTGAGGTCTATGAACCTCAAATCACATCAGAGTCCACTACTTGAAGTCGCTGTGAGGTGATGTCGCACAGATATGAATGGTACTCATTGGAAATCATGGGGTACGACTTGTCATGCGACCTTGCAGTGCCAAGTCGTACAAGTGTGAAAGGGACCTGAAGCTTTATCACCAATCCTTGTTTCCACAACAACCCAAAATTTCCAATTGTCACAGGATAGAAAGTGAGGTAAAACAAAACAAACATTATAGGGGTATTAACCCTTCCCTATGCTATCCAAAAAACTTAAAACATTTTTTGGCTGGAGTTACACTTAAACAATGTATCTATTCCAACTTACATACAAATTCAACTTAAGAACAAACCTACAGACCCTATCTTGTTTGTAACCCTGGGACTGCCTGTAGGCAGTAATAAAAGGGTAAGGTGGGGGGGGGTAATTGTAGTTTGATGAGGGGGTATAGGTCAAGGAAAGGGGTATCATGAAAAATTGGGTAATATTGTTGTCAAAATGGATTGGGCTTGAGTGATCCCTGTGAGAAATGTGCTTTGAATTTAAGGGTTCTTAAATAGACCAGACTTGCATAGCATATGTCTTAAAATGTTCTGTCTTATCCGCATCTTGGAAAAGCATCTGCTCCATCTGTATAGTACTTTTTATCATTAACAAGCAGGCCTTGAGCTCCAGTCCGTGACTGTGCCAGGCTGAGGTGATCATCATGAACCATAGTCTGCTGCAGGTAGGAGGAAGCCTTTCCTCTGTCTCCTTTCTCCAAGAGATCAATCTCCACAATTGTAACATTATAGCAAGTGTGACGGTATGCGAGGCAAAGTGGTAGACCGACGCTACCTGTCGCCTCGTATGCGTCCGGATTTTACCAGACACCATTTCGCGGCTGGTTCTGGTCCGGAGTTTGTGGTCCACTGGAGTCCACCAGCAGGTGGCTTAAATAATCAGGAAGAGATCTCACTAGAGCTCTGACCTGGAACCCAGAGAGGGATCTGAGGGAGCTCTGTGTCTGTTTGGACTTTAAAAGACGAGGTTTGCATTTTGGCTTATGTTTTGTGGGTATCGGGGGCCAGCCCCACACCGTATAGTGAGGAAACTATACTGTTTAGCGCCGGAGGGCAAGGACTTATTTTCTGTTTTGTTTATTTTTAACCTGCAAACCTTTTACCAATAAACCTGGCAAGCCGCCAGATTTGAAAGAAAGTTGCCTGTGCGCTGACTATTTTCCTCAGGAAAAATGATCCCCACGAGCTAATCTCCCACACAAGTAACAAGTTGAAAGGCTGCAGTAGGCTTATCTGTGTCAGACAATTTTGAACACAGCCAAGAACTGCAAAGATATCCCTGAGCCAGCATCTCAGTCCAGAAAGTAGATGCTGACACTGGATAATGCATGAACAAAGTTGGCACCATTTATCTGGAGAAAAAAAAACATATAAAGTCTTTGTCAAGTCTTTGTCAAGCAGAGTACTGTGATCTCTGTGGGAGGTAATAAATACCTGGAAGTGTTACACTTACACATCACTTAGCATGCTGCACTGCTATATTACTGACCTGGAAAAAGTATGCAGATCAGCAAAATCAGAGAAAAGTCATAAGTCCTTATTTGCATACACATACAAGTAATGCATGTAATGAAGTAAAGCCTGCTAATTGTGGCTCAAATTTCAGCTGATTCCTGTATGCTTAAGGTGATTGTAGCCGTATTAGTGCAATTGTGACAGTGAAAATTGAGTACTGTCTATGATACTTTTTTTATTTACACTAACATACAATTTTTCAGGACAAGCTTTTCGGGGTGTGTCCCCTTCTTCAAGCAGTACCGATTCACAAAAGTTTTAGCCACATATTAAAAAAAGAAGAAAAATCAATGTATCAATGTATAAGGCAAAAGGTAATGAAGCTAGCTGCAGAGGGGAGGCGGGGGTGACAGTCACAGAGGGGGTTGTAAAACTTTAGAATAATGAGTAAGAAAACCTATATCTAAATTTAAACTGTTATTTTTTGTGTCAAAAAGAAGAATCATTCTTAGTTCAAACATGTTGCCCAAGATTCATAAGCCAGAAAATCCAGGCAGACCCATCATAACAGGTATGAATACACCTACTGAACATATCTCAGGCCTTGTAGAAAATATGTTAAAACCGTTAGTCATGAACACTGCGAGTTTCCTGCAAGCCACCACTGATTTTCTTAACAAGCTCAACAATATACAACAATTACCACCTAATACACTTCTAGTCACTATGGATGTAGAATCTCTGTACAGTAACATCTCTCACAAGGATGGGTTAGCTTCATGTCACAGATTCTTATCATCCTCACCAAACCGCAAATACAGTGCTGAGGATGTTACCCAGCTCATCAAATTCATTCTCACACAAGGGGGAGTCGGTTTTGTTTTGTTTGGTTTTGTTTGGTTTTGTTTGTTATATTTTGCCTATTTTAAGAGTATACACATACGATGTGTCAGACCTGGCCGATGTGATACCTACTCTAATAACAGGCCTTTAGGGCTCTGCATAGCCTATTATTATGCCATGAATGTTAATGGCACTTGTACACACAGTTCTATGCAAATGTTTTGTGTAATATTGAAAAATGAAAAATAAACACCTTTTAAAAAAATTAATTCTCACACAACTACTTCACTTTCAACAATGGCATCTATCTCCAGTGTATGGGTACAGCTATGGGAAGTAAAATGGCACCCCAATGTGCAAAATGTATTTATGGCTGACCTAGAGGGAAGATTCCTGAACAGCATACAATATAAGCCATGCAGATATTATCGCTATATTGTTGATATCTTTATGATATGGACTGAAGGTGAAGAAAATCTAAAACAGTTTGGCTCATTGATCAAGACTTTTCACCCATCTATCAAACTAAAAATGGATTATTCAAACACACATGTCAACTTCCTAGACACTACAGTATACATCAGGGATGACAAGCTTCACACTTCGATATACAGAAAACCGACTGACCGATCCAGCTATCTCCGTAGTTCCAGTTTTTACCCCCAACACACTAAACGGGCCATCATACACAACCAGGCCAATAAGATACCAGACCCAGAGGACAGAGATAAACATCTCAGAACACTAGCAGGCTCTTTCCATAAGAAAGAATACAAAGACAAAACCATCAACAACAGCATAAACACGGCCTTGAAAACCCAAAGAGAAAATCTCCAATACAAAGAGAAAAAAACAAATAACCGCGTCCCTCTAGTCACCACATACAACCCAGCACTAGAAGGGATAAAAAAGATAATCAAAGATTTACAACCCATTATAACAGAGGATGAAACTCTGAAAGAAATATTCCAACAACCCCCAATATTGGCTTTCAGACAACCACCCAATCTCAGACAAAAACTAATCAGCAGGAAACTTCACTCTGATTATGAAGTCACAAATAATGGAAGCAAACCCTGCAATAAAAAACATTGCAAACTGTGCAACTAGATCAATCTAGAAGTGTCACACACACACAAATCAGACCTTCAAGCTGTCCCTCTAGTAATATGGTTTACTTCATTCAATGCAATAGGTGCAGCAAATGATCATATGTTGGAGAAACAGGACAGAAATCGCAAACAAGGATGAATTTAGACATACCATCAAGGAACATAAAGAAGAAGATTTCTGCACACCTGTGGGACATCACCTCTCACAACCGGAGCACACTATTGAAGACCTCAATGTTTTAGTTCTTAAAGGGAATTTCAGAACTATCCAGGAAAGGAAAACGTTTGAACTAAGAATAATTCTTCTTTTTGACACAGCTAGCTTCATTACCATTTCCCTTGTACATTGATTTGTGTTTGTTTGTTTTTCTTTTTTTTTCCTTTCCCTCAGAGATTTTTTTCTCTTTTTTTTCCTTCTTTTTTTTAACATACGGTAAAACTTTTTTGAATCAGTACTGCTTGGACCTTGAAGAAGGGGACACACCCCGAAATCTTGTCCTGAATAATTGTATGTTAGTGTAAATAAAAAAAGTATCACAGATAGTACTCAATTTTCAGCTGATTCCTGTTGAATTTGAGCCACAGGCGGTCCCGTCAACACCACCTAGCTTGGCAAAGGTCAATTTTTCAATCAACTTTTGTTGAAAATTTGTTGTCCAAACAGTGACTGCATCCAATGTGATGTAGTCACCGTTCATGTATTCTGACAGCCCCTGTTGCTGACTGTCGCAATACAATATTCAGTAGAGGAGATTCCTTCATCCATGCTGCTTGGTGTGGATAGAGAAATCTAGTAAACTTTTCTTGTATCCCTTGGGCTTTGTGTGATGAGATACAGTATTATTACAGCACAGTGCTAAATGTTTTGTGTTTCTGATTTTTAACAAAGAGACGCATTTTTGAGTTATTTCCCTGTGGTTGGACAAGGGAATATTCATTTTATATTTAAAGTTTATGTAAAACCTCAGCAAGCAATCAAACAATTCACAGTTCTATAACTTCTATATTGTTTCCTCAGTGAAAAAAATGAAATACAGAAAATGTCCAAAATGCTTTGTTTTGCCTTATCTTATAGCGGCCATGTGTCTGCCATGTTTCTAGCTGAGTTGAAATCTCTGAGGGCTGTGGGACTTGTTCTGTTGCCCCCTCCTTCGTCACACACAGCCATGATCTAAAAAAAAATATTTGGTGCCTGCATAATTTGTTTTGCCATCAAATAGCATAATTAAATACCAAGAGGTCTGTTTTAAAAGTTTAGACTCTTTAACTCCATGTGTTGCTTTGCTACACTCTTACGTGTTGATATTCTCCCATCTCTGCACTCCCGGAAACCTCACCAACACCCCCCTTCCTCTCTCTGATCACAACCTCATAAGTTTCACTGTATCCCTGCCTCCAACCACCTATCCCTCCAAGCGGCAAACAATTACTTCTAGAATCCTTCGCCACTTTAACACTTCTCTTCTCTATTCAGCTACTGACCACCTATATGACATAATCTCTCCCCTGTCTTGTCCTGTTCTGGCCACCTCTGTCTACAACAGTTCACTCTCATCATCACTAGATGCACTTGCTCCTCTAATTACACGCAGAATCAAGCCCCGACCATTACGACCCTGGCAAACTGACAACACTAGAAATCTCAAGAGACATTGCTGTGCTCTTGAACGTCTGTGGCGTAAAACCAATTGCCTGCAGAACTTCACCCTATATGAATCTGCCCTCCTAAGATACAATTCCTGCCTCCATGCTGCCAAACAAACCTGCTTTGTCTCTCTTATTAATACCTTGTCATCCAGTCCCCGTAGGCTCTCCTCAACCTTTAACTCTCTGCTTCACCCCCCCCCACCCCCTCCACCCACTAACTCAATCACTGCCCACGAGATTGCCAAGCACTTCAAAGACAAGATTGATGCAATACACGAGGACAATGCCACTGTGCGTACATCTTCCCCATCCAACATACTTTGCCTAACAGCACAGTCAACACTCTCCTCTTTGGAACTGGGTACTACTGAAGAGGTTACAAAACTTCTCTCAGATGTCCACCTAACCAATTGTCCCCTGGATCCTGTTTCCTCACAACTACTACGGTCGCCCTCTTATTCTATCCTATGCTCCCTCACTCACATCTTCAATCTCTCCCTCTCTCAAACAAACCTACTTTGTCTCTCTTATTAATACCTTGTCATCCAATCCCCATCGGCTCTCCTCAACCTTTAACTCTCTGCTTCACCCCCTCCCCACCCCCTCTACCCACTAACTCAATCACTGCCCAAGAGATTGCCAAGCACTTCAAAGACAAGATTGATGCAATACGCGAGGACAATGCCACTGTGCGTACATCTTCCCCATCCAACATACTTTGCATAACAGCACAGTCAACACTCTCCTTTTTGGAACTGGGTACTACTGGAGAGGTTACAAAACTTCTCTCAGATGCCCACCTAACCAATTGTCCCCTGGATCCTGTTTCCTCACAACTACAGGGAGTGCAGAATTATTAGGCAAGTTGTATTTTTGAGGAATAATTTTATTATTGAACAACAACCATGTTCTCAATGATTCCAAAAACTCATTAATATCAAAGTGTCATTATCAGTGGACGTGTGTGTCTATAGGAGGATTTTATCGATGTTGATTTTTGTTTGATTTTTGATGAAGGTTTTTATAAGTCGAAACTATAATTACTCAAAAACCTTAGTAACTCTTGTACCAACAACAAGTTATTATTTTAATAAGGAGTTTTTATGTTGAACGGATTATTAAGACGTGAGGGACATCAACACTCCTTTGTCCTAGGTCCCCTGTTAACCAATCCACCCGTAGACTCTCTTCAAAACATTGGAGAGGTCATCATGGGTCAAGGTTTTTCCTCTCACAACTGACACGACAATAC
>BLSH010334665.1:1078172-1096579 GCA_018402905.1 Glandirana rugosa | reverse complement strand
CTCTTCTATCACTTCCTGGCCTGCCTCCCAATCTTCTTCCCCATATATAGACACGCTCAGTGCAGCCCAGGTTGCCTTAGCACCTTTCTAGTTTTTCTGTGCTCCTGATTTGCCTTGTATTATTTGTATTCTGTGCCTGATTACCCATGTAATGACCCTGGCTTTGTCTACTGTTTTCACTTACCTGTCACCCACCCTGACTTTGGCTTGTTTCCTAGATCCTTCTATGCCTGCCATCTGTGTTCTGCATATCAGTATTCATTTTGAGAAAAATATTTTTAAATATTTTAAATTAACACTATTTTAGTCCACTAAAATACAACTAAAACGATTACAATTCAGACAACTAAAATACAACTAAAGCTGAAATGACATTTTAGTCCAAAGACTATTACTAAAAGTAAATCAATATTTGTCATCAAAACTAACATTGGTTATATATCACAGCGGCTAAATCTATGTCTGTAGTACATGTTCAAACCTTGATATCATAAATAGTAACATGTAATTCGATTTTTACTCCAGGAGTACATAATGAGCTTGGAATCTCTAGAGAAATGCTTAAATAATGCATTACAATTTAACTAAACTCATTCGATTTTAGTCAACTAAAATGTACTGGAGATTTTAGTAAACTCATTTTTAGTCAAAAGACTGAGTAAAATTAAATCAAAATTTGAAGTCAAAATGAACACTGCTGCACATGTGAGTGGTCTCCATATTGTCAGCCGGGCGTGACCTGGTTACAGTTTGCTGCAAGTCTATCCCCACCATCAGGGGCTCTGGTGAAGAAGCAGGCTGGGGCTTAAACTCCGCACCCTGGGGAACCCTGAGTTGGCTTTCTACAAAGACTTGCTACCATAGAAACCTGACACTTACAGATGAGTGTACTGTATATTTTTGGCAGGGAGCTAATGCTTTTATATCTTTAGATACCTGACAGGGTCTCTTTAAGGTCCAACTGAGTGGAACCTGTCCTGTTAAACCACTGTATGGTCTTGGCCCCATGCCTCAGTTCAGTTTCAGGGCCTTGGCAATCTTCTTATAGCATAGGCCATCTTTATGTAGAGCAACAATTCTTTTTTTCAGATCCTCAGAGAGTTCTTTGCCTTGAGGTGCCATGTTGAACTTCCAGTGACCGGTATGACAAAATGAGACCGATAACATCAAATTTAACATACCTGCTCCCTGTTCACACCTGCGACTTGTAACACTAACGAGTCACATGACACCGGGGGGAGGAAAATGGCTAATTGGGCCCAGTTTGGACATTTTCACTTAGGGGTGTATTCACTTTTGTTGCCAGCAGTTTAGACATTAATGGCTGTGTGTTGAGTTATTTTGGGGGGACAGCAAATTTATACTGTTATACAAGCTGTACACTCACTAGTTTACATTGCAGCAAAGTGTAATTTCTTCAGTGTTGTCACATGAAAAGATATAAAAAAATATTTACAAAAATGTGAGGGGTGTACTCACTTTTGTGAGATACTGTATATAGGCACAATATCTCCTTACTAATCTATCATAATGCCAGTATATTTATTAGATAAACAAGATATAAGCAACGCTAAAAATTAATATAACCATACAAAATAATAAAGTGCACATAGTGCTAAAATGACCTTCTAATAGTTGTATAAAGGATCATAGGGTTTGCTAAAAATAATTACAACAACGCAGAATAGATGATAAAGTGCAGACGTGCAAATAGTGCTAAAATGGCCCCCTTAAATTTGCATAAAGGGTCATATAGCTTACAAACATACATATACTTTGCATATAAACAACAGCAGAATTAAACAAATCAGTCTGTGAAAGTTCATAAGTGGTGAACAATACTTAAGTGGAATAACTCAACCATCCAAAAAGTGCACTGACAACAAGGAGATCCACCACCAGAAACCCCCTCTTGGCGTACTCCTCTTACAGGATTTGTGGACCATAACTTATAATGGTCATATACTGTACTTCCAAGATATAGCATGAACAGCTCATCATCCAGTGGAGAGTGGTAGTCAATCGGCAACGGATCCCAATAAGTGGCTGCTAATTTACTGTACTCACTCAACAGCTCCACTCGGATCATGCATAGATCTCAGAGAGGCCATGTCTGCACCCAACATTAATTGTACTAATCACTCTAGAAGAGGACATGCCAGTTGTCAGCTGAAGAGCTTTAGATATCTGACAGGGTCTCTTTAAAGACCAACTTGGTAAAAAGCTACCATTTGTATGCAATATGCTTTCTGAGCTTGGGGGCTCCTGAGGCGTGCTGGAGTTCTCTTAGCAAACCTAAGAGCCATATACACACAAGGCACCATATCTTCTTACTAATCTATCGTTATACCATTATATTTTATTTTCTAATGGCAGACACACTTAACCCAGCCAAAAATGTCAGCGTCCTTTAATGGGATTGATAGAGCATGCATTTTGTTTCCTTTTCAGAATGAATGTTGTAGTATTATAACTAGAAATATGACTAATAAAACTCAATACATCTGACTTGGAGTGAAGGTTAACTGAAAGATTTATGAAAAAATTTGTAAAAGATAACTGCCTGACTGGTACATCTGTCTCTGTTTTAAGGAAACACAGGGGGCGCATCTGTCCCAATGAGAAATATACTTGTTATCTTGACACCAGACTATTAGCTTGCCTTCTCCCCTAAAACCCTGTGTCTAGTCAAGTGTATTGGTTTAACATTACAACACTTTTCATGAATTCCCTGTCAAACCAGCAATGTGAAATGTTTGAGAAGGTCTCTTGCGAGATTTATACCAGAATGTATGTGTTCTGCTATGTAATAAATTCTTCTGAAAACATGTATAGTATATATGATTCTAACTTTAGACTTCTACCTTTCATCTGTAGTAAAACTCCTGGGGCCAAGTCTGAGGACTTTAGCGAAAGTTCTACAGAGAGTGAAGAAGACGAGGAGCAGCCGGAACGGCGTCAGGAGGGTGGCACTGATCTGCCAACAGAGTACTGGCAAATCCAGAAACTGGTGAAATATTTAAAGGTAAGTCTTATGTTAAATTTTTATGTCAGGAAAAAATAAAGAAAAAAATCTGGTGTACTAAAATAAACCGCACTGAATATTGCATTTCTGCAGTGCATGCACATTTTCCCATGTTTTTCTACTTGCCTTCCGAGCCAATTCTCACATGCAAAATGACTAAACTTTTTTACACTGTCTCTTTATTTATTGCTATCAAAATGGATGAACAACATCCATTGTGACAGCGTAGGCCATGCCAGATCCTCTTTATAGAGAGATCTGGAGTCTATTAGACGCCTAATATCTCACCTGGCCTCTAATACAGCCATTCAGACACAGATCTATCTGATCGGCTGCTTTCCTGGCTGCTACTGGCCAGGTAAACAAAGAGCTGAAAGTGACAAAATGCTTAGTTGCTTTCGGTTTCTGGGGTCGCAACAGTTGTCGCCAGTTGCAGCAGTCCCAGGCTCCCCAATCGGACAGGAGAGCACGTTAAGGTGGCAGGAGGGGGGGGAGGGGGACACCTCCTTTCACCGCCCACAAAAGTGATCACTTCTGCTTAAAAAGCCCATTGCCAGCTCTAAATTTTGATTCCAGGATGATGCCTGCAGGGGCCATCCCGGTATAACTACTTCCCTCCCAGGACATCATATAACGTCCACCCAGCAAAGTGATTAAAGGCCCTGTAAGTAGAGAAAAATGCCTGCTGATTTCCAGAAATGCACTCAGCTACTATATCCTGTTGTAGGCTGAAAACACACAACATTTTTGTGGACTGAGTGGTGTTAGCCCTGCCCAGTTATCTTTTGCTAAACTACTCAAACCCTCCCCCTATCTTATGTTTACAACATAGAGACTGATTATTCTGTAGTCCATGAGTATAACTAGGAGGGCTAATTAAACTCTTCGAGATAACACAAAAAGGTGCACAGGACACATCAACATGTATTTCTGGCAAGATCAGCTGTTTTTTTTGCACTTATCTAACAGATATATAGTAAAACACTTCTATTTGTATATTTAATAGAACAAAAGAGAGTAAATACTAGCAGTTTATTGTTAGGGTTTACATACACCTTAAAGGAAATCAGAAGCATAGGCTGAAAATGTTATGAGCAAATATGGTCGCCCCCATGTACATACTGTATATAATTAGATGTTATTCAAGAAACAAAAATGTTTAAAACATTTCCACATATTGATAAGGTTATGTACATGAAGCTGATCACTTTTGGATGCATATCTAAAAATTACAAATGTTGCAGTTTGCTTTAAAGAGCCCGCTATACTGTTCTTCTTTTAAAGAAAATGACTGATTCAAAAGGATGTCTGTGTCAATGATGAACATATTTAATACTGGAATTTGGATTTAATTTAAATTTCATTTAGGGAATTGGTAGTGAAAAATACATTTTAGACTTTATAGGATTTTTCTACCAATACGTGTAAAGGAGCAAGTGATCATTTTTACATGTATCCAGAATTGTAGGGGGTTTTATTTGAGTTTGGATTTCTGTGAAAACATTAATATAAATTGATGTATTACATTTTTATGACTTGGAAGAACTGGAAAGTTGGAAAAGAACATATCCTAATTTACATTTTCTTGTGCTCACACTTTGTTTTGACATTGCTAGCAGCGCTCATTAAAATACCACACAAAATCCAGCCCAGAGTCAGGGAAGCAGAATTGTGAACAGAGAAAGACATAATGGACCGTGTTTAACAAGATCTAAAATTCAAACAGCACTGATCTGTATCACAGAAATAAATATAATCTTTCATTGGTCACCATTTAACTGTTAAAACGTGAAATCTGATTGGCTACTCAGGCTTAGTGCTTAGCACTGATCTTTACACTGAGCTTATACTTACCGTCCACTTACCCCTTAAAGGCATTGCATACTTTCAAATATTTTTGTTGTTTTAACTAGGTATTAGTGTACAGTAAAACCTTGGATTGTGAGCATAATTAGTTCCGGAAACATGCTTGTAATCTAAAGCATACATATATCAAAGCAAACTTCCTCATAAGAAATAATGGAAACTCAGATGATCCGTTCCTCAACCATTTATTCATAAGTCCTTCAGTTTATAGTCCATGTAAAGATTATAGCAATGTGATAGGTTGTGTAACCATAAAATGTCCATCCACAAATGGCAGCCTCCACAAGGGGATTGGAAGCAAAATCCAGCAGGAGCTACAGAGTATAAAAGAGAAGAGAGGCGCCTCTAAGTGTAGCAATATGGTTACATTTAATGAAGGTACAACATTTAGCAACTCATATGGTTAATGATTAACACAGGCACATCTAAGTATGCAGGTATCTGGGGTAAAGCTGTCCACATAGACCATCCTCCACATCGCCGGCTCTCACCCTTGTCAATCATGACCAGGAAGACTACCCTGCAGTAGCGCTTTCTGAAGGCGAGGCTTGAAGCAATCATGGAGCGCAGCGTGGAAGAGTTGACGTTGATGGCGGTGCGGAGGACGGTCTATGTGGACAGCTTTACCCCGGATGCCTGCATACTTAGATGTGCCTGTTTTAATCATCAAGCAAGTGAGTTGCTAAATGTTACACCTTCATTAAATATAACCATATTGCTACACTTAGAGGCACCTCTTGTGCTACATGTATATCAAGACATCGCTCGTTTATCAAGTCAAAATTTATAAAAAAAATTTGCTTGTCTTGCGAAACACTCTCAGACCAAGTTATTCTCAATCCAAGGTTTTACTGTAGTTATATTTCTGTGTTATTTTTTTACCGAACCTTCTAATAATAGGCTCACACCTTGCTGCTGCAGTTTGTAGAGTCAAGGCTGAGTAATTTCCCTATGTCCATGTATTCATGCACCTAGCTTGTCCCTATTCATTAAAGGGACAGGCAGCGTCCAATGCATGCCTTGCCATTTCCTCTGTGTTGCATCACAAATGTGGGATTTCTAATGTGGTAAAAACACATCTATTCCAGCATAGTGATCTCGCTATGAATGCCCTGCCTGCTTGTGTCGGTGTCAGAGCTAATTACTTCACCTGCACCAGCGCTAGACTGTGAGTCCCTGGGATTGTGGGATATCTAGTTTCATCATAGGAAGTGTCAGTTCTTATACCACAGACAGAGGTCAGAGTGCCAAGTTGCATGCCTCATGATTGAAAACAAACTGAAACATCTGACACATGTGAAGATTTACTCTACTATAGGCTGTGTGTACAGGGCAAAAAAATTATGGCATGAAGCTACATGATCAATGCACATTGATCTTGCAGCTAAAATACACAAGATGCAGGTGGGAAGGTATATAATGCATTTAACCACTTAAGGACCAAGCTTATTTTTGACACTTGTTGTTTACAAGCTAAAATCATTTTTTTTTTATAGAAAATTACTTAGAACCCCCAAACATTATATATTTTTTTCAGACACCCTAGAGAATAAAATGGGCAATACTTTATTTCACACAGTATTTGCACAGCGGTCTTACAAATGCAATTCTTTGGGAAAAAAATATACATTTTTGAATTAAAAAATAAGAGAACAGTAAAGTTAGCCCAATTTTTTTCTGTATTGTGAAAGATAATGTTATGCCGAGTAAATTGATAGCCAACATGTCATGCTTCAAAATTGCGCCCGCTCGTGGAATGGCGACAAACTTTGGCACTTAAAAATCTCCATAGGCGTCGCTTAAACATTTCTACAGGTTATCATTTTTGAGTTACAGAGGAGGCCTTGTGCTAGAATTATTTCTCTCGCTCTAACGATTGTGGCGATGCCTCACATGTGTGGTTTGAACACCATTTTCATATGTGGGTGCGAGCTCAGAGGGACAAGGCGCTTTAAACTTTTTTTTTTCTTATTTATTTTACTTTTTATTTTTACACTGTAGATTGGATCACTTTTATTACTATTACAAGGAATGTAAACATCCCTTGCAATAGAATTAAGCACGACAGGACTTCTTTAATGTGAGATCTGGGATCAAAAAGACCTCAGATCTCACATTTACACCTAAAAGCAAAAAAAATATGTCTTTTTTTTTTTTTAAATTGTCACTTTAAGGCCGGAGGACAGAAGTAACATTTGACGTAACTCCGCTCCTCCAAGGGCATAAAGTCGTGTGAGGGCTATCATGCCCTCACTCAACTTCCTGCCAAACAGAGGATAGGATCAGATTGTCTCTGCCGCTTCCGATGGTTCCAGTAAGCCGGAGGGGGCACCTCTCCTGCCGCAGGTAAAAGTGATCTCGCGGCGAATCTTCCGCGAAGACCACTTTTATCATAAAGCGGCCCACCTGCAGTTGTAAAAAATACCGAGGTTATGGCAGCTATCTGCTGCTATAACAACGGTATTTAACATCAAAGGACCGACATATATCAACGGCTGGCGGTCCAAAAGTGGTTAAAACATATGGCTATCCTCCCCCCACCCTGCTATTCCTGCACTCCTTAGCTCTTTTTTTAATCACTGCAAACTGGCTGATGAGCTGGGATACTGGGATATGGATGAGATAGCCTGTGCCAGTCATTATAGTGCAGCCAGGGGAGGGGTTTCCCAATTCAGTACATTTATAAAGTGCTTAATATACTGGCTAACCCACATAATGGTTGGATGACAGGTTCACATCAAAGTAAATCAATACTCTGGTCCATTTTATTGTTTGCATATGCATATAATTTCTTATGTGCAATGTAGTCACTCAATTCACAACATTTTTTGTACTTCCACTTTCTTAACCCCTTCCCAATGGCCATACACATATATGCTATCACAGTGATAAGTCACTTTACAGCCCACCCTTGTGTGTGTTTCCCCTTTTCGAATGGAGAAAAAGATGCGTTGTATCTTTTTCTCCTTGTTAAAGGAGAAAAATGTGAACAAAGAACAGTGTGTGAAAAAAAGAAAGAAAAAAAAAAGCTAGATAAGGGTTTGATCCAGGGTTTGATCTAGGTCAGTATAACAGTTAGGGTTAGGATTAAGGTCGGGGTCAAAGGTTGGAGTCAAAGGTCAGAATCTGTGTGTTTTTAGGTAGGATTCGAAAAAAAACAAAATGCACATTACTTTGTTTGGGATTTATTACGGGTACAGACAACAAATAGGATACACATATATGGTATCGCTGCGATCGTCAGCAGCAGGAGAATTTATTTTGGGTTGTTCTTTGGTGGTAGGTCTTGGTAAGAAATATGCAGCTTAATTTTAAAAACATTCTTTTAACTATTTTGTGCCAGTTTTTCTTTAATAAAATAATAATAATTAGGAAATATTGATGAACATTTACCACCAAATGAAAGCCCATTTTGTCCTGAAAAAACAAGGTATAATTCACCTGGATACACTGATTGCAAAGATATGTACAGTTTTATTAACACTTATCAAATTTGCAAAACTGTGTTCCGGTGTTAGGATTTGTTTTACCTTCCATCGTAAAGGGGTTAAAAACAAGAACTAATAAATTTAAAGAGAACTGTGGGTAAAAAAAAACCTTTCAATTAAATATATTCCTCAATAGTCACGAAGGACATAAATCCACTTTGTGTGCACCAAATACCTTTGCAAACCCAGGTATTAAAAATTGTCAAAAGTGCAGGATATTTCACTTCATTGTAGCCCTGTGATCAGTGGCGGCTGGTGAAATTTTAGGAAGGGGGGCACCAGACCCCGCCCCTATTTTGACCCCTCCTACTTCTCATAAGCCACACCCCTTATAGATTCTAGCCATTGTGTGAGGAGTATACAGTCCAGCATGACCAGAGGGGTATACAGCATCGCCAGATAGAGGTATACAGCATGACCAGAGGTGTATACAGCAAGACCAGAGGGGTATACAGCATGACCAGAGGGGTATACAGCATGACCAGAGGGGTATACAGATGACCAGAGGGGTAAATAGCATGACCAGAAGGGTATACAGCATGACCAGAGGGGTATACAGATGACCAGAGGGGTACACAGCATGACCAGAGGGGTACACAGCATGACCAGAGGGGTATACAGCATGACGAGAAGAGTATACAGCATGACCAGAAGGGTATACAGAATGACCAGAAGGATATACAGAATGACCAGAGGGGTATACAGAAGGACCAAAAGGGTATACAGATGACCAGAGGAGTATACAGAATGACCAGCGGGGTATACAGATGGCCAGAGGAGTACACAGAATGACCAGACGGGTATAGAGCATGACCAGAGGAGTATACAGATAACCAGAGGGGTATACAGCATGACCAGAGGGGTATACAGCCTGACCAGAGGGGTATACAGCATGACCAGAGGGGTATACAGATGATCAGAGGAGTATACAGAATGAACAGCGGGGTATACAGATGACCAGAGAAATATACAGAATGAACAGAGGGGTATACAGATGACCAGATTAGTATACAGAATGACCAGAGGGGTATACAGATGACCAGAGGGGTATACAGCATTTAGCACCCCCCCCGGGCAGTCGGACATCAAAGTACCGCACTTACCCCATCTAGAATCTAGAAGCGAGCAGCAGGCAGGCAGGTGTCCGATGAGCGGGAGCGTGTTTGGCTTGGCTGTGCATCCCCCTCCTCCTCTGAGAAAGGTGTCCAATAGGATCGCCTGACTCCTCAGCCAATCAGGAAACCAGTAACATATCGACGCCTCCCGATTGGCTGAGAGGCGTTCAGTGTTCCAAAAGCAAATATGCATTAGCTTTTGTTACACACGTGAGTGGGCTCTGCGGTGCCATGCTGTGCTCTCCGAGCCACTCTATTTGGAAGCCTGTTAGAGCCTGTGGCTCTAATCAGGTGCTTCAAAAACCTGTGACGATTATGAAATTCATGCGGCTGGCGCCTCAAAGGGGCCGGCCGCACGAATAGGGGGTGGTTGAGGGCGGCCATGAATCTATCCATTAGCATAGAGGGGGTGGCTGGAGAGAGGGGGTGGCGCCTGTGCACTCACATGGACAGGCCGCCCCTGGCTGTGATACATAAGTGTTCATAATCAAATAATCAAAAATGAACATAAATGGTCCATAAATAGAAAAGTCCACCAAATTATAGTGCAAATGGTGATTAATCCTCCCCCACTGGAGGAAGTAACTCCAGCAGGGGAAGATTAAATCACCGTTTGCACTATAATTTGATTATTTGATTGTGAACACTTATATATCACGGTGCTACTATGAAGTGAAATATTCTGCACTTTTTACAATTCTTAGTTTTAAATTTTGATGGTGACAGCAGTGAGATAACAATTACTTATATATTCTTTATATATTTTTCATATGCACAAATGTCATTTGCTGTGACCCACATCATTTTTAGGGGTTGCATATATGGTTACAACTATTTTGTGGTGTATATTTTCACATTTCTTAAGTTTTCACATAGTTACCTTATAGCACAGGGATTTTTTGTATAAAACCCAGATATGACTTTTTTCAAATTAGTGGTGACATCTGTGCTGTACATTGCCGGAACAGAGAGCAGAGCGTTGGGTGGAACCCAGCCTGTCCTCCCACTACAGGCTGCTTGTAGAAAAACTAAAGATGGCAAATACATACCAGATTTGTTGTCTAAGGAGAGAGGGCAGTTTGTATTAGAGGAAACTCCTGCAAAAAGGCAAAGTGCAAGAGTTCTTTCATACTGGATTAATGCACAGTTCTGGGGGACATACACAAAGGGCATCATGATTAAAGAAAGTACACGGTTCTTGAATTTAGACAATATTTGTCTAGCCCAGATTGCAAATTCTTTATTTGTATAAAGCATTCATCAGAATATATTACAACATGAGCACAAGAGGTGAAATTTCACTTCAAACATAGATACAGTCCATGGAAACACAATAGTAAGTGAAAATGCTTAAATGCAACTAAGTGAAACATCACCAGCGTTCAAAAGAGTTTCTCACTTCAGGTGATCAAGTAGTGACCATGTATAATCTTTTCGCTGAAGCTGAAGCACTGGCCAAAAAGGTAATCTAAACTGACCTTCCGGCTGCATCAACATTGAGAATGTGGGCCAGGCGTTAGCAGTTAAAAATGGGAGACTTGAAAGAAGTCTCTCTCCCGAAGATTCTGAAACAGTCCATTTTCCATGCCCAGGGAGCGGATGAGAGCTCCGACTTCGTACATGCCATATGACCGACTCGAACAGTGGGTCCTATGGTGGAATGTGACCTGAGGGAAGCTGGTAAGGATGCGTAACACCATGGCGCCCTATTCAGAGGGACAGGGCTAAACTGCTGTTCTATATCTGTCCAAAGCTTACTCTCTTTATGTCTACTCCAGTATATTATTCTGCCGAGGTTGGCTGCTTGGTAATTTTTAAAAGAGTCTGGGGCGGCCACCCCTCCTAACCCGGATTTCAGCTTTAACCAATATGGTGACATGATGTGAATACTAAACTGCAATTGGTTAATGTTTGCCCCAGGAGAGGGGCTTTGGCCAAGGCCAAGTGTAAATATTTAAGAAATTATTTAAAAAATATTTTAGAACAAGTTAACATTTTGTGTAGGTTCATACTGAGGCGACTTGTCAGGTGACTTAGTCGTCTGAAAAGTCATGCTCCATTCAGTTCAATGGAACTGTTCTAATCAGAGCGACTCAAGTCGCTCTGACTTAGAAAAAGGTTCCTGCACTACTTGGGGGCGTCTTCGGAGAGACCTGCATTGACTTTTATTAAAGAAGTCCTTTGCAAGCCACGGTAAAGTCACGGTGTTGGGCGGCTTCAGAGTCGGGTGACTTTGAAGCCGCCCCAGTCTGAACTGAGCCTTTGTGATTATTCTTTAGAATACAAAGGGGCTGCTCAAAGTTTTTGTCACTTACTAAAGGCCAATACTTTCCTAAAAAGATACGAGTCAGTTTAAATATTTTAAAGAATAACGCGATCGAGAAATTGTAACCTGCGGCATTTGATTTTATGGAAACACAATTCTTGGATTTGCCTGCCACCCTTTGAAAGTACAGAATTGTGCCTTTTAGCCATGCTTAGAAATAACAATGTCTGACTAATCATTTACACCAAAGTGTTCTTTATTCCATAAATCATCTTCTTATTGTAAACAGTAGGAACATATTTCACAGAACAGTGCAAGAGATTTACTTTTTCATTGAGCTGAAGTTTGGAGACAAAACTTTAGACTTTGCTAAATGAGACAAGACAAACATTGATATTAATAGAATAAATTTCCTTAGTCTGGTGGACATAGTTGAAGCAGGTTATATGGTATCTGGAACTAATTATTGTACAAAACTGTTTGCCATTTGTAATTACGTTCACTATGGAAGAAACTGTCAGGTACACTCAAGTAATATTGTTTTTGGTTGGATTGTAAGAGGCTACTTTAAACTGCACAAGTATAAAGAAACAAATGGTCTGCATCTGTTACTTTGAGATGGAACTTTAGGAAATTAAGGAGTACATTTGCACATCAATGATAATATTCCCAGATACAAAATATCTGCTGTGTGCCACAGTATTAAATTAGCTCTGCAATATCTCCAGATGACTTTTGTGCCAGAGAAGGCTGCATGGAAACCGCACAAAATTGTGTAGTTGGCGTTACCTACAGGGGTGTAGTACAAGTCTACGCCAAGACAGTTCTGCTTTTTTTTTTACTTCAAACTCTCTTCCTGGAGAGAGGAAGATATAGATAGGACAGTAGGGAAACAATTGTAGAGAGAGGGAAGGGATCTTAATTTAGTTGATTTCCCATGATTTATTTAAAGTGGTTGTAAAACTAGGACATGAAATATGAAAAAGCATACTCCTCTATAGTGTGTACTTGTCTTAATTAACCACTTCAGCCCCGGATTTACCCCCTTCCTGACCAGAGCACTTTTTGCGATTCGGCACTGTGTCACTTTAACTGACAGTTGCGTGGTCGTGCAACGTTGTACCCAAACAACATTGTCGTCCTTTTTTTCCCACAAATAGAGCTTTCTTTTGGTGGTATTTGATCACCTCTGTGGTTTTTATTCTTTGTACTATAAACAAAAAAAGAGAGATAATTTTGAAAAAAAACAACTTTTTTTTTACTTTTTGCTATAATACATATCCAACAAAAAAATATATAAAAAAAATTTATTCATCAGTTTAGGCAGATATATATTCTTCTACATATTTTTGGTTAAAAAAAATTGCAATAGGTGTATATTGATTGGGTTGTGCAAAAGTTATCGCGTCTACAAACTATGGGAATAGATTTATGGCGTTATTATTATTATTTTTTTCACTAGTAATGGCTGCGATCTGCAATTTCTATCGGGACTCCGATATTGCCGTGGACAGATCAGACACTTTTGACTCTTTTTTGGGACCAATGGCATTTATACAGCGATCAGAGCTAAAACTAGCCACTGATTACTGTATAAATGTCATTGGCAGGGAAGGGGTTAAACTGTAGGGGGCAATCAAGGGGTTAACTGTGTTCCCTCACTGTGTTCTAACTGTGTGGTGGCTGGGCTGGCCGGGGCATGACAGATCTAACTGTTCCCAATTTACAGGGAACAGTGGATCTGTGACATGTTCCCCAGTACGGGGAAACGCCGTGTTTACATCGGCGGTTCCCCGTTCTGGCTCTGTAGTAGGCGATCGTGGGTCGCCAGCAGACATGGAGTCCGCCCGACCCGCAGGCACACTCACGCCGGCGGCGCATGCTCGCCTGCAATCCGCGCACGCGCGACCGACGTACGATGATGCCAGTTTGTGCAGCCGAGCCAAGCTGCCGCAGTTGCTGGTCGGCAAGTGGTTAAGAGCACTAAGTGTCATTTCTGTCTTCTGCTTTGTTCCTCATGCTATCAGCATGAGTCACTTCTGACAAGTTTTCCTGACACAGAGAGAAAAAAGGTGACAAGGAGAGGCAGCGCCAGCAGATTGGTAGCTTCAGCTCTGTTCCTGTGTGCAGTGTGAATGGTGGTGTGTCTCTTCCCTACAATCATCTGTCAGAGCTCTCCTCACTGAGCCCTACAGAGTATAACTTCAGCTGTCCCCCCCCCCCCTTTTTCTGAACTCTCATACAAGATTTATGAACTCTGGACTTTGGATAGATGTAGAGAAGACTGCAGACAGACTGGTACACCTTATGTAGGAAGATTTGTTTCATTTCTGTGTACCTGTGGCCCATCACTTCACTAGGAATATGTAAGGGTTTACAACCACTTTAATACACTTTTAGATGTGTTAGATATATGTGGTGTTATCAAAAAGATTCAATACTAGTTTTGTAACACACCAACAGATGGCAGCACAAGGCTGCATGCACAGTCACAGGGAGCACCTACCTTCTTAAGTCAGTGTGCCAAAAGACATCATCATGTGTACATTGGGAGCTGTGAAACTGGTGCTATTCTTACTTTGTCTACTATTTCAGCATGGACAGCAATGATGTTAATAATGAGAACAATGGTGATGCTGTAACGAGGTGTTTTGAGTGGCACGCACGCGCCAAGAGCAGAAGAACATCACTGGAAGACGATGAGAGATCAGGAAGACCTTCAACGAGCTCAACCCTTGGAAATGTTGAAACCATTCGGCAACTCGTGCATGATGATTTATCCGAGAACAATCGCACGTGCCACTCAAAACACCTCAAACGACTCATTGCAGCATCACCATAAACTTGCCGAATTATATCAAATGTCTCTGTGGCAGATTTGCCCAGTTTCACACAGAATTTCATGTTTGCTCTTTGTTCTAACTTGCTGTCCATGATGAAATACCACATGTGGTAATGTACATGGTCAGAATAGCATCAGTTGCACATCTCCCAATGTACACAGGAAGATATCTTTTGGCACTCTGACTTATGAAGGTCGGTGCTCCCTATGACTGTGCATGGAGCCTTGTGCTGCCATCTGTTGGCGTGTTACAAAACTGTTGCGCTAAAAAAAAGGAGGTGATTCATATGACAAGGTCACTCAATTATTTAAAGTGACAGTGTATATATAGAACCTGTAGTGATCACATACATATACTCAAAAATAAAGTGACAGTGCATAAGTTGACTCTACATTAAGTCCAAATAACCTATGATGGTGAATGACTTAAAGTGAACAGGGTATCAAATAAATTGACTCTATGATGATCGATGATTCAAGTGAAAAAGTTCAAATAAACCTGTGATGGTTAAAGACTTAAATGGTGAGGTCTGATGTCGAGGGTAGCCTCGACTCCGGTGCTACGGAAGGGACCATCCAAGAGGAGAAGTTCACCAGCACCACCAACAAAGATCCTGCCATCATTGTTTGTGGAGTTTTCCACTACAAGCCTGTAAGGTCCCCTGGCCGTATGGTCAAGTGTACCCAACCCACCTTTTTATCTTAGAGAAGAATTGTTGGTCTTTATTGTCATCATTAACCCTCGACATTGATCTTTGGATGATAACTCACCACGGATTCGATCTATGCACATTCCACCTGTCTTTGTGCTCAACTTTATTGTTTATTTGGGACATTTGTTTGGACTTTTTATGCACTGTTCACTTTAAGTCTTTAACCATCACAGGTTTATTTGAACTTTTTCACTTGAATCATTGATCATCAAAGAGTCAATTTATTTGATACCCTGTTCACTTTAAGTCATTCACCATCACAGGTTATTTGGATTTAATGTAGAGTCAACTTATGCACTGTCACTTTATTTTTGAGTATATGTACGTGATCACTACAGGTTCTATATATGCACTGTCACTTTAAATAATTGAGTGACCTTGTCATATGAATCACCTCCTTTTTTTTAGCGCAACACTTTTTGTTTATTTCCTTGGTTGCATTTGGTCGAATGCTGTGTTTGCGGCTTTTGATTAACTAATAGCGCGGTAGCCTACACTTTTTGTATTACAAAACCAGTCTCAAAATGTTTTGATACTTCAGTACCTTGTAGTAAATAGAATAGATTTTTTATAGAATATTGAATAAATATTGGGAACCTTTTATGGGCTCATGCTTGTCAAACGTTTGCGTTTGCTATTTAAACACAAATTCTTTAAATTCTGGTAGCCCACGGTTCTTGAAGTGGGACATGGCCTTCACTGGATGTCTTTCCAGTTTGCCCAATGCGGGCATTTTGATTTACTTCAGATTAACACTTTGAAATGAGAAGAATCCTTTCAGCATTTTGATAAGGTACAAGAAAGTCCCATCTATTCACAGTTTTTCGTTTTCATACTGATTTTTGAATGCATCTGTTCTAATATTTGATGCTATCTAGGTTGACTTGTATGTCAATGCACATAATTAGAGATGTCAAAATTAGAGACCTCAAAAATAATAAAAATTATTGAAAAGGAAGAATATGCTTCATTTGATCTATGTTGCATTCAGTTTAACTGCATTTAATTAGGACATGCTGCTTACAAAGCAACTCAGCACAGCGCAAAACAGGTCAAACACAGCACCTGAACTGTTATCTGTACTGCTCAATTAAAACCTAAAGGATTTTCTAACTTGCATTTGACCAGGGTGGATAAAAATCGATTATTTCTTTTAAAAAAATCAAAAAGATCAGATTTTTTTTATTTAAATCAGATTTTTTTTTTATTTGAATACATTTTTTTGATTTTTATTGAATTTATTTTAATAAAATGCTTTTGAAGTAAAAATCTATCTAAAGATAGTTGTCTATTTAAGATACATTAATAATTTACTTTATTCAGCATGAAATGGAGCTTAGTTATGTAGCATGAGGCTGTATATTCCGCAATATTTACATTTTTGGTAAACTCATTCAATGAATCCAAGCTCTGCAAGCTGACATACCATGCTCTGCATTGATGGATTCACACAATTTCACAGTAACCATGAGATAAAACAAAGTTTAGGAATATTCATTTATCCCATTGTTTTGCAAATCTATGTACACTACAAACTGTATGATTGAATCGGTTCTGATATCGCTGTTTTACTAACCTGCCAGCTTATTATTCTAAATACGAAACCTTAATTTTGTTTGCAAATATTAAAGATTCTAACTAAGAATAAGTCCTTACATTTAAAGAGCGCCTGTCATTTCAGTTCCATCATGGCAGCGCCTGTTAGCGGGCATCCACTCACCTGCTGCCGCCACGTCCCTCACCTTGTTGTGTCACCAGTCATCCCATTAAAGTGAATGGGACTGTCGGTGAGTCAACAGCAGGTCAGAGGAGGTGCCGCTGCAGGACAGAGATGACAGTTGCTCTTTAAAAATTATCATTTAAATCGAGTTGATCTAAATCAAGCCTTTTTACTAGTGATTTAAAACGACTTAATTTAAATAAAATCCACCCTGCATTTGACTCATGTCAAACGCAGGAAAACAACGTCCCTCGACATGAGGCTTAAAGCATGTGTAGACAAAATGTTTTTCATTGGTTTTGGATAGAGTAGGAAAGAGTTAAATCAATTTATTTCTAGCCTTCTGTGTACCATTTGGGAAATTTCCCTACACTTCCTGTACAGCAATGCAGCAGAAGAGGAATTTCCGTATTCAACAGCTGTCCCCGAAACAGGTGTCGCCACTGGAAATTTTTCTGATACCTCTTGGTCTGGGAACAACGTCAAAACTACGGATTTCCCCCTTACTTTCTTTCTCAGTGACAAGGGTTACCAGTGTAAATAGAAACATGAGTCTCTCCAGTGGGGAAACAGACATCAGTAACCTGATTGTGGGACTAATCCTGCCCAACTTTATCAAAAATGAAAAAAGGTTTTGGCCAGAGATACACTGTAAGGTTCCGTTCACATATGCTGCGGCTTACAGCATGGGGTCCGGTGCGTCCCTGTTCACCAATTCAGGTGAAAATTCGGGTCTGAATTTTTGCCTGAATTCGCACCTGAATTGGACCAGAAGACGCACAGGACCCTTCTTCAATGCGGGCTATGGCCGCCCCGGAGTTCTGTGAACCAACTCCATTGAGAGCTGGTCACACTCTCCTGTCATGCAAATTGGATGCAGGGAAGCCCACATCCAATTTGCATATGTGTGAACCCAGCCTAAATCATTGGACTACTTCTTGGAGAAGTTTTGGCTGCTTGTGGTTTAAAGTGGTTCTAAAGGCAGAAAGTTTTTTTTATCTTAACCACTTCAGCCCCGGAAGGATTTCCAGCTTTAGGACCGGAGCCCTTTTTGCGATTCGGCGCTGCGTCGTTTTAACTGAAAATTGCGCGGTCGTACGACGTTGTACCCAAACGAAATTTGCGTCCTTTTTTTCTCACAAATAGAGCTTTCTTTTGGTGGTATTTGATCACCTCTGCATCATTTCTGATCGCCGCTATAAACAAAAGAAGAGCGACCAATTTGCAAAAAAACCCAAATTCCTTACTTTTTGCTAAAATACAAATCCCAAAAAAAAAATATAAAAAAACATTTTTTTTCACCGTTTTTGGCCGATTTATATAATTCCTCATATTTGCGATAAAAAAAATTGCAATCGGCGTTTATTGATTG
>BLSH010334665.1:1063765-1078162 GCA_018402905.1 Glandirana rugosa | reverse complement strand
GGATTTCCAGCTTTAGGACCGGAGCCCTTTTTGCGATTCGGCGCTGCGTCGTTTTAACTGAAAATTGCGCGGTCGTACGACGTTGTACCCAAACGAAATTTGCGTCCTTTTTTTCTCACAAATAGAGCTTTCTTTTGGTGGTATTTGATCACCTCTGCATCATTTCTGATCGCCGCTATAAACAAAAGAAGAGCGACAATTTTGCAAAAAAACCCAAATTTCTTACTTTTTGCTAGAATACAAATCCAAAAAAAAAATATAAAAAAACATTTTTTTTCACCGTTTTTGGCCGATTTATATTCTTCCTCATATTTGCGATAAAAAAAATCGCAATCGGCGTTTATTGATTGGTTTGCGCAAAAGTGGTCGCGTTTACGGATGATGAGAATTCATTTCTGGGGTTTTTATTTTTTTTTTATTTTTTACTAAAAATGGCTGCGATCTGCGATTTTTAGCGGTACTGCGATATTGGGGCGGACATGTCGGAACATTTTGACACTTTTTTGGGACCATTGGCATTTATACAGCGATCAGTGCTATAAAAATGCACTGATTACTGTGTAAATGCCATTGGCAGTGAAGGGGTTAACCTGCAGGGGGCGCGCTAAGGGTTAACTATGTTCCCTGGGCGTGTTCTAACTGTAAGGGGGACTGCCTATCTGGGGAAGGGAAGCGATCACAGCCTTCACGTAAATGAAGGCTGTGATCACATCCCTTCCCCCTCACACAGAGCGGAGGTCCGTGTTTACATACACGGACCTCCGCTCATTCGCTCCGGGGGGGCCATCGCGGGTAGCCGGCGGCAATCGAAGCCGCCGCACCCGCTCCCTGGCCCTCCCCGAACACAGTGAGCGCGCGGGCGCGCCTCCGGCGGCACGCGCGCGCTCACAGTGCGCGTTATCGCAGCCGCCGTCGTATGACGGCGTTTTGCGATAACGAACCACTTTGTCGCCGTCAGATGCCGATCGGCTGTCGGCAAGTGGTTAATGCATTGTATGCATTAATATGAAAAACCTTTAGTGAGCAGCAGTCCCCCTCAGCCCCCCTAATACTTACCTGAGACCCATCTTGATCCAGCAATGTTGCACGAGAGCCTCAGCTGTTTGGGACTCTCCCTCCTCATTGGCTGAGACAGCAGTAGGGTAGTCATTGGCTCCCACTGCTGTCAAAGTCAGTGAGACAATGAAGAGAGAGAGGGGGCGGGGCTGAGCCATGGCTCCATGGCTTCATGCTTGAATAGACACATAGAGCAGCGGCTTAGCTCGGGTGCACACTGCTGTGGGGGCACTCAGCAGGAGGGAGGGGCCAAGAGTGCTGGCAAGGGACCCGAGAAGAGGAGGATCCAGGCTGCTCTGTGCAAAACCACTGCACAGAGGAGATAAGTATAACATGTTTGTTATTAAAAAAAAAAAAAAAAGACTTTAATATTCATTGGTGCTGGGCTAGTTTTAGGACCTAGCAACCTCAAAAGAGGAGAGAATTATGCCTACCAATAGCTGACTCCTCTAAACGTGGGGGCCTTTTTTTACCGTCTAAAGCCCCGTACACACGGTTCGACGATCGCACGTACGACCCTGTCGAATCGTATGTTGGCTGATGTATGCAGCATACTGACTGCACTACACGATCGTACGTCCAGGAAAAGAACGTTCAGGTGCATGTAATTAGCATCCAGCCATTCCTGACTTTGGAGCATGCGTGTTTTGCACAATACAACTTTGTTGTACCAACTGCTCTGTACACACGATACAATGGTCGTATGAGAGCTTGTTGGTACGACCAAGTTTTCTAGTCTGCTCATACAACTCCCTTATACGACCGTCGTATGTTCGACTGTTCAAATCGCGCATACGAACGATCGATATCGCATACAACGGTCGTGAGTACGACCTGTTGTATGCGATCGTCGAACCGTGTGTACGGGGCTTAAGAGCCTCAGACTCAGGGAGATTGACAGTTATTTTGTGTTTCTTACATTTGCCATTAATCACACCAACTGTTGTCACCCTCTCACCAAGCTGCTTGGCGATGGTCTTGTAGCCCTCTCCAGCCTTGTGTAGGTCTACAATCTTGCCCCTGGCATCTTTGGACAGCTCTTTGGTCTTGGCCATGGTGGAGAAATTGGAATCTGATTGATTGCTTCTATGGACAGGTGCCTTTTATACAGGTAACAAGCTGAGATTAGGAGAACTCCCTTGCTCCTAATCTCAGCTCATTACCTGTATAGAAGACACCTGGGAGCCAGAAATCTTACTGATTGATAGGGGATCAAATACTTATTTCACTCCTTAAAATGCAAATCAGTTTATAACTTTTTTGAAATGTGTTTTTCTGGATATTTTTGTTGTTGTTCTGTTTCTCACTGTTAAAATAAACCGACCATTAAAATTATAGAGCAATCATTTCTTTGTCAGTGGGCAAACATACAAAATCAGCAGGGCATCAAATATTTTTTCCCTCACTGTATGTAGACCAGATGTGGCTACAAAAAAGCTGCAGGATATAAACAGCACTGAGATGAAGAAAAATAAGAAAACAGTGTCTTAATGAAAAAAATTAATGGCACTGTGTTATAGCAGACTAATATCATTCAATTAGGGTTTGCATCTACTTTTAATAATTATGCAGGGGCTGATTTCTGGAAGTACTTACCCTTTTCATGCCGAGATGTTCCCATAGTGAAGGCCTCCCTTCGTTGTTCCTAGCTGTCAATATTCGGTGTTGGTTTTGGTAATTGTCCAATGATCAAACAGGCCAGAACAGTGGACAACACATGGGAGAAGATTGAGATGTATCTAAAAATTGGAGATGCAAGAGTAAGAATAATTAAGTGGCATCCATATCACTCCACCAGAAATAAAATTCAACTACTAGATGTGGGCAGACATCATCTTTTAAAACACTCTCACAGTCACTGGCAAACATCACATTTTTAGATATTGAGAAATAGCAAATATTGGTGTGATCTTCCAGCTAGGGTTTGGCAAGTCACATTGGATGTTGTTGTTCCCAAGAAGCTGGAGAATTGTAGATGATGTAACTTTTTGTAAAGAAGGGTGTCTTTTGTTTTCTACACACTGACCTCAAACCTAACCTCAGATTCAGACTCTTAATATTTTTTTTTTTGTGTTACCTTTAAGAATGACAAATTAATTGAAAATCAGACTGTCTGCATTTGTCATGTTGTGATAAGTTGATTTAAATAACCCAGCTTCCAAAATTTTCAAAGTGAAAACATAACTTAAGCATTTGGCCATACTTGTGAAAATGGAAGCCAATATACCTAACAAGTGTCATGTGTAGCTGGAAAGAGATAGTGCCATACCACAGGCAATCAGGCAATCTGTATTGATGAACTGTTATATCAGCTCACACATGCTTTTAATTATTTGCTGAAGAATAACTAAAGCACACTTGCCCAAGCTAACAAAAGGATTTGGCTTGTGCAGAGCTGGAAAAAAAGTGTTCATGATATATGAAGTTAAACGTTAAGAACTACCCTGGAGTAGAGGCAATGTTAGCTGTTTCCATAAGCCTGAAACCTACTGTTACCATTTCATTTACGTGCAAGGGATGTGACTAGAGGACAAAGATGCCTAGTTTTCTTTCTTGTTCATTAACCACTTCAGCCCAGGAAGGATTTCACACTTCAGGACCAGAGCACTTTTTGCGATTCGGCACTGCGTCACCTTAACTGACAATTGCGCGGTCGTGCGACGTTGGACCCAAACAAAATTTGCGTCCTTTTTTCACCTCTGTGTCATTTCTGATCGCCGCTATAAACAAAAGAAGAGCGACAATTTTGCAAAAAAAGCCCAAATTTCTTACTTTTTGCTAAAATACAAATCCAAAAAAAATATATAAAAAAACGTTTTTTTTTAACGGTTTTGACTGATTTATATTCTTCCTCATATTTGTGATAAAAAAAATCGCAATCGACATTTATTGATTGGTTTGCGCAAAAGTGGCCACGTTTATGGATGATGAGAATTAATTTCTGGGGTTTTTATTTATTTTTTGCTAGTAATGGCGGCGATCTGCAATTTTTAGCGGTACTGCGATATTGCGGCGGACATGTCGGACCATTTTGACATTTTTTTGGGACCATGCACTGATTACTGTGTAAATGCCATTGGCGTTGAAGGGTTAACCTGGGGGGGGCGCTCTAAGGGTTAACTGTGTTCCCTGGGGGGTGTTCTAACTGTGTTGGTGTTTGACTGGCAGGGGAAGGGGCGTGATCACGGCTTCCATATAGAGTAAGGCTGTGATCTCAGCCCTTCCCCCTCTCACAGAACGGAGATCCGTGTTTACATACACAGACCTCCGTTCTTTCACTACGGGGGGGGCATCGCGGGTAGCCTGTGGAGATTGGGTCCGCCCTACCCGCTCCCTGGCTCCCCCCGAACACAGTGAGCGCGCGGGCGCGCTCTCACAGTGCACAATCTCGCAGCCGCCGTCATATGACGGCGGTTTGCGATATCGAACCACCTTGTCGCTGTCAACCTGCGGTTGGCGGTCAGCAAGTGGTTAAGAAACAAAGGATTCAGGAACAATTGGATTATACTGCCACCTACAAGAGGATTTAAACATTAACAAACAAATTCATGCTTTTGTTCCTGCCATTCAGCATTAGGTAACATCTTTTATGGGGATATTCCTCTTTGCTGTTCGTCTACAGTCACCTAGTCACCTCCAGCACCATTCAAACCTTTTCCGCTACCAGCAGCTGGTTTGTGAATACCCAAAGTTTAAAAGAGAAATATAGTCAAAGTATGGGTCACAGAAGTGTACTTATTTCAGCACTCCTGTGACCCAGATTCAGGGCTAAAGTCCATTGTTGACTGATGTCACAGAGCCAGTCCAGGCTCTGCAGGGATCCTGACAATAATGTTGGGATCCACCCAGATGCCTGACTATCAGCTGGCTCAGTCTCTCAGCATGCTGCTAAGAGCCTGAGCCAGCCACTCCCACCTCTCCCCCTCCATAGCCCGGTGCTCCAGTGAGTGCTGGAGGGGCACAGCAGAGAGCCAGTGATTTACAGTTACCACTCTCTGCTCAGTGTAGACCAAGCCTGAGTGATCAGTGGTCATTTGATGGCTTAGTTCTTGGTCTTAGAGCTAGTGGGGGACAGCTGCAGCATCAGACCAATGTTGCAGCCACATACAGTAGGTGAGTATATATGTTTATTTTTTAATATCCTGTACTTCTCCTTTCCTCTTGTACCCTGAACTACTGTACGTTGTCTCTACCTTGCTGCACAACATATCCAATCCCAGACACACGGGTAGCAGTCCCGCTTGAATAGATCCCATTCACAGTCCAATAACAGCGCTGATGCTGCCTGCAGTGCACCCACTTAAAGGCCTGTAACTGTCAGCCTGAAATGTTGTTCTCTGCTTGAATCTTCCTTAGCTGTGTCAGGTGTGGCCCCCTCCCCAAGACGATTTCACTGCAGCTGGGCAGGATTTAATTGAAAAAATGGCATACCTGATTGCTGACTCTGACCCCAGAGGCCAAAAGTGAACCTCCATACCTTACCCTGCAGAATCATGGCCTGATCTGCCTGCAGCTTTAGCAGTCTTTGAGCATTCTGCCACAGAGATTGTATCTGATGAAGTTTTAAAAATCCTTAACATATTATTTAGTTCCTAAGAGGTCTTTGGGCAGCTGCCTTAACTCCTAGGCTTAGAGAGACTATTGTTGCTGTGTAGACTACTTGAAACTGAAAGAGCAGTCTTCAACTTTTACTAGTGCTGCTACCTGCCTAGGATTACTTAAAGGCTATAAGATCATAATACTTTTCTGGTATATCTGCTAGTCTCATAACATACAGGGAGACACCTGATAAGTTGTTTATCCCTCATAGACATTAGGCAGCCCTATATTTATTTTGGGAGGCTTTTATTAAAAGTTCCTGCTGTGGACCCAACAATTTCTCTTCTTAATAAATCACTAACGATTCCTTTAGAGTACATGTGTCAAACATAAGGCCCACAGGCCAAATCTGACCCTCCAGGCCATTTCATGTGACGCCTCTCCTGCAGCTGCAGCATCCCCCTCATCTCCACCCCCACCTTGTCCCAGCAGTCAGCAGCATAGCGGAGGACAGAACTCCTCCACCAGATCCTGCACTTTTCAAAGCAGCTGTGAGGAGGGTTGTCTCTGCTACCCCATTGTCTAAGCAGTCAGTAGCAGAGAGGAGGTCAGAGCCTACAGATGCTGCACCTCTGTGCAGCTGCAAGACCCCCTTGTCTCTAGCTTCTCTGCAGAATCCGGCAGCTGACTCCAGTTCTCCTCTGGTCCTCCTCCAGAATCTGCACTTTCTAATTGCCATTGCCACCTCCAGCTTTTTCCCAGCAGCAGCACATGGTATGGGGGTGCACTGCATGAAAGGGAGGGTGGGGGACTCTTGACTTCTGATTTAAGAGGTGGTGCTCTGGACATCTAGTCTTACAGATACAACTGGCCCTTTGAGCGCAACCATAATGCTGATGCAGCCCGTGATGAAGTTGAGTCCGACACCCCTGCTGTAGAGGATGTGCCAGTTTTTAAGGATTCTATTAACAAACGTTTGGAGATTCTTTCCAAACCATGTTTTCTCTGCCTGGCCATGCATTATAACCTAGATTGGCTGTGATGCTAGTCTGTCAAACTTTAAAGATGATCTCCATGTTTCCTGTCACTTTAAATGGTTTGTTTGGACCGGATTGGTCCAAACAAACTATTTCCTTCACTAAGTGCCGCACTGGCTCTAAGCACTGTATGAACTGTATGTACATACAGTACACAGTGCTGGGTTCCGACTGCGAGACAGAGCCTTCCTATCTCACACCCGGAAAAAGACAGAGTCGGTCTGAGCAGCGCTCGTTCATTCTTATGCAGCTTTGTGTTCTGTGAATGGCTGAGGCAGGCTGATGATGTGACGCTGATCAGGGGAAGCTTTGTATTTATTCACAGAATACAAAGCTGCCTATGAATGGCTGAGCACTGCTCAGACCAACTCTATTTTGTTCTGGGTGTGAGATGGGAAGGCTCTGTAGCACAAAAGAAACCCAGCACTGTGTACTTTATGCAGCTGAAGCTACATACAGTCCGTACAGTGCTTAGAACGAGTGCAACACTTATTAAAGGAAATAGTTTGTCTGGAACAGCTTGGTCCAAACAAACTATTCAAAGAGACAGAAAACATGGAGATCAGCTTTAAGAGAATGGACTAAGGCCATAAGAAGAGATCCTGTTTCCTTCCAAAACGCATCCACTGTTTGTGGAGCGTTTTGAGCTCATTCCAGCAGTCCTAAGCTATTGCATTGACCTGTTAGTAGACATTATCCCCTTATTTACTGTGTGAGTCTCCTGTCAGTGAACTTGTGGAGGACTCTTTGGTTGAAATGCTGGGTTACAGAACAGATATGCAAAAGGCATTTGTTGTGCACGCCCTTCAAGTGACAGCATCTCTTTGGAGCTGCATTGAACACCTCAATTAAGGATGCCAATGGGGGTAAAAGCACTAATTTGCATCCGCAGAAGAAGCCTAGGCCTTATACAGGGAAGGGTGCCTTCTGGTATTCTCAATCTTCCACCTTCAAAGCCAGACCCAAGCCAGGCACTCAGTTTAATCTTGGACTTCCAAAGAACCCAAAACTGCTGCCAAATTCTCTTCAACTTGAAGGGGCGCCCCCCACTTTCCAAAGATGGGGGGTGATTTCCAGGGACTACAAGCTTTACTAGCTTAGAGTTACTTTCTCTTCCCCCCTCCCCTATTTAAATCTTACAACCTGCCTGTGTTTCTGCACAGATTAGCCGATCTCTATGCAACCTCTACAGATCTTCTGGATCAAGGGTTGTCAACCCAGTTTCTATATGCCCACGAAGCTTAGTCATGGGGATACGGATCCCATGCATAGGGGGGAAATAAATGCATCATCAGCTACCATTTAATTAAGAAAAATAGGTGTCAGGTGAACATTAGCCTTAATGTGTCCAAAAAATGCCAAAGAATACAAAGAATAATAATGGGCACTAAAAAAAAAACAGTGATGGCAAATAATGATATAATAATAAAAATGAATATGCATCCAGTCCCCAAACCAAATGGAGGTATCTGCCCCATCTTGGATGTCAAGGCCCTAAGGCCTGGTTCATGCTAGTGCGATTTCAGATGTGACTATCCATAATGAAAAAAAGTTTTGCCTTTAGTTCTACTTTAATATTAACTTTATATTTGTTGTCACTTAGTCACCCATGTAGTGCTTCTATGATATTTCAAGTCTAACTGAGATACATTTCCAGAGTTAAGATGCACTGCTGGCTGCTGGTTATATTTGGTGTTGCAGTGCTTCCAAAATTTCAATAGTTCTTTAAGAAAAATTATTTTGAATTAGTTAGTCTGCATTCTATCAAGTACTCACAACTCATTTCCCTGGTTCCAAACACTTTTCTGCTGCTGAATGTTGCTGATGAGTATTTGACACGTCTGTATCCAGTGTAAATGTAATAATGCAGACATTAAATTTGTGGCTTTGTTTAAAGTAAATGTGAGGCCTAAAAGAAATCTCCATGGTGTCCATATTTATACCTACATTGTTTCTGTAAAAGCCTTCTTATCAGCTCGGAACCTTGGAAGATCCAAATATTGACTTTCAGAAAGTCAGTATTTGTATTGGCTTTGACAGACCACCCAATGTGACAAATCCTAGACGATAAGCTACGTAGGCACTGAATGCTGCATTGTTGCACACCTTGTAAGTCGGGGTGGTTTGGGGCTCCAAGGACACTTACAAGGGCTTTACAGAATCACTGCAGGTAGGCAACTATGTGGCATAAAATTTAGCCTCTTGATTATGTTAAAATATTCTTAAACTCAAAGATTTACGTACATTAATCTGGATATTGACAAAGGTGGAAACAAAAAATAATATAATGAGTGAACTGTTGTGAATCTAAGTGCTCGTTTCTTGAGGGACAGATTCCATTTGAAGTGACTCTGTCGCTAAAATAAATGCATTTAAAAAAGGGCTCCATGCAAAGAAGACACTTTATTTTCTCCTCTCCCACTGCTTGGGCTACTGATGTCTGCTGTAGTGAAAAGAATCCACCACCCAAGGAATCTTTAAAATCTGACTCTTCTGTGAATGTAGGATTCATGGTTCCCCGATGTGAACTGCGGTTCTGCTGGCCCTTACCTCATGTAGTTTGTTGAGAAGGACCCCAAAACACATCAAACGATAATCGGATCGTTAGTACAGAGATGTCAAGAGCCGATCATGACAGTTCATCCGATATTATCCGATCAGACATGCAGGAAAAATTTTCTCATACGATGCCCGATCGTATGATTTTCGTTTAACCAGTGCAGTTGTAGTTCGAAAATGCAATACAAATACACTACAACACATCACATCACTTCCGATTTTTTATTCTGTCGTACGAGAATTTTCGTGACTAGAGTAAACTCTTCTGATTCGATCTGAGATTAGCATGCAAACAAAAACGGAAGATCATTCATCCGATATTCTCATTGTGTGTACCGGGCATTAGTAAATGAGTTAAGGCTTCACTTTACAAATAATACCCAATCACATGCAAGAAAAAAAAAAAAAAGAAACAGCATTTTTGCTTGCACATGATTGGATGATGGAAGTCAGCAGAGCGCTCCCTCATTTACTCAGCTCTGAAGCAATTGCACTTGCAGAGTGCAACTGCACTAATAAAAGTGCAGTCTATTTGTCTGTAGTATATCAACCCCTAAGTGTCTTCTTTGCAGTAAGCCCTTTTTTGTGCGTTTTTTATTTTAGCGACAGAATCATTTAAGCCATCCTTGCTCAATAGAGGGAGGACAAAGTTTTATTTTCAAAATAATTAATTTTGTCCTCCAAAATGCTGGCTACAAGTTAATGTTTTGGTGTGTCCCTTGTTTTGTCTACTTTTGCAGCAGCAGAAAATAATTTCAGTTGCGGTATTTTTGAGAATTCTGATGTTATGGCGTGCTGCCATACCCTTTACCAAAATATAACTTCTACTGAATTTAAAACTGATCGATTCCATGATCAGGTGCCAGAATCACGCTTTCTTGAGATCACATTTCCCAGTGTTTAACAACAACAACATGTCAGCATTATGCGAATTTAATAGACAACAAAGCCTTTCCATGTTGAGTAATGTGCGCGCCCCAGAACTTGTACAAGTGGTATGTCCTGAAATGTCTGTTCTAACCACTAGCAGCAGAGCCCTGGTTGCAGACTTCATGTTTTGGAACACATGAAACCATTTTATTGTGGTTTGCTTAAAAATCGAACATTAGGTTGGGTAAGCAGTTCACAAAAAAAAAAAAAAAACATAGATGTACCATTCAGATATTAAAACATGCTATGAATAAATTAATTACATTTTTAATTGCTTAGCAATTTTTAAGGAACCAGTATAAAAAAAGTATTTAGTCAGCCACCAAGTGTGCAAGTTCTCCCACTTAAAAAGATAAGAGAGGCCTGTCATTTTCATCATAGGTACACTTCAACTATGAGAGACAAAATGAGAAAAAAAATCCAGAAAATCACATTGTCTGATTTTTAAAGAATTTATTTGCAAATTATGGTGGAAAATAAGTATTTGGTCATCTAAAAAAAAGCAAGATTTCTGGCTCTCACAGACCTGTAACTTCATCTTTAAGAGGCTCCTCTGTCCTCCACTTGTTACCTGTATTAATGGCACCTGTTTGAACTCGTTATCAGCATAAAAGACACAACCTGTCCACAACCTCAAACAGTCAGACTCCAAACTCCACTATGGCCAAGACTAAAGAGCTGTCAAAGGACACTAGAAAAAAAAATTGTAGACCTGCACCAGGCTGGGAAGACTGAATCTGCAATAGGTAAGCAGCTTAGTGTGAAGAAATCAACTGTGGGAGCAATTATTAGAAAATGGAAGACATACAAGACCACTGATAATCTCCCTCGATCTGGGGCTCCATGCAAGATCTCACCCCGCGGGGCTTAAATGATCACAAGTACGGTGAGCAAAGATCCCAGAACCACATGGGGGGACCTAGTGAATGACCTGCAGAGAGCTGGGACCAAAGTAACAAAGGCTACCATCAGTAACACACTACACCGCCAGGGACTCAAATCTTGCTGGCCAGACGTGTCCCCGTGGTTAAGCCAGTACATGTCCGGGCCCGTCTGAAGTTTGCTAGAGAGCATTTGGATGATCCAGAAGAGGATTGGGAGAATGTCATATGGTCAGATGAAACCAAAATAGAACTTTTTGGTAAAAACTCAACTTGTCGTGTTTGGAGGAGAAAGAATGCTGAGTTGCATCCAAAGAACACCATACCTACTGTGAAGCATGTGCATGGAAACATCATCCTTGTTGTTTTTCTTGAGGGGGCTGTTTTTCTGCAAAGGGACCAGGACGACTGATCCGTGTAAAGGAAAGAATGAATGGGGCCATGTATCGTGAGATTTGAGTAAAAACGTCCTTCCATCAGCAAGGGCATTGAAGATGAAACGTGGCTAGGTCTTTCAGCATGACAATGATCCCAAACACACCGCCCGGGCAACGAAGGAGTGGCTTCGTAAGAAGCATTTCAAGGTCCAGGAGTGGCCTAGCCAGTCTCTAGATCTCAACCCCATAGAAAATCTTTGGAGGGAGTTGAAAATCCGTGTTGCCCAGCGACAGCCCCAAAACATCATTGCTCTAGAGGAGATCTGCATGGAGGAATGGGCCAAACTACCAGCAACAGTGTGTAAAAACCTTGTGGAGACTTACAGAAAATGTTTTGACCTCTGTCATTGCCAACAAAGGGTATATAACAAAGTATTGAAATGACCTTTTGTTATTGACCAAATTCTTATTTTCAACCATAATTTGCAAATAAATTCTTTAAAAATCAGACAATGTGATTTTCTGGATTTTTTTTTCTCATTCTGTCTCTCATAGTTGAAGTGTCCCTATGATGAAAATTACAGGCCTCTCCCTTTTAAGTGGGAAAACGTGCACAATTGGTGGCTGACTAAATACTTTTTTGCCCCACTGTATGTAAGTTACATTTTACAAAGGAGCCATTTAATAATTGACATTTGTGTAACTTCAAATGGAATGGCAGAATTTTCCTTTCATGTTTTTTACTGAGAATTTCCAGAGGGGCAGCACAATGATATAAAGCAGTAGGTACATGAAATGTATCAAAGTATGAGCATAGATCAGCATGTTACTGAGTACGAGGTGTAGTATTAGCACTATACATTCTGAGGAGCTTTCACAAGGAGACATATCTATATAACCTTATAAGAGTCTACTCATAACTACATCTATAGAACAAAACCTGGTGTGTCTAACCAATTACTCCATAGTTTCTCAAATGTAGAAGGGCGTCTTCTGTGTTCAAAAATGAGACATTCAAGCCTCAAGGTGTCAATCATATGTTTCCACCATTCAGTATGGGTTGGAGGGTCAGTTGACTTCCAATGTTATAAAATGAGTTTAAAGCTTGAAACGAAGCACTAAAGATGGCCAGTTTAAAACCTTCTGATATCGTAAGGTCATCCAAGATTCCCAACACACATTGTTTGGGGTCTGCTTGAATGTTAGTTTGGAAAACAGTGTTCAGAGGAATGATAACTGCATTCCATTATTTATGAAGTTTAGGACATTACCACTGCATATGGATCAAGTCCCCATGATCCATGGGACACCTACATATTTTCTTTTTAAATAGCTCTACATCTGTAAAAATTAAAAAAAAAAAAAAAAAAAAAAACAATTTTTCTGGCAAAGCACTTCTTAACTGCCGCCAGATGTCATCAGTCTTCAGGGTTGAATAATAGCCAAAATTATCTTCTGAGCCTAGGCTGTCATGGACCCAACTCCTAAAGTAGCGTTATCACTCAGCATGGGCTTACAGCATTCCCTTCTAGTGGTCATTATGTGAGTGCTGTTTAGTTCAGGAATAATGACCACCCACCACTGCCAAGGAAGAACAGAAAGGAGCCTTGACCTCACCATAATGACATGAAGAGTGCAGGAAATAAAGTATGTTTAAGGTGTTTTTAAACATTTAGATAATTGGGGGACTTCAGGTATGGGGCTTTAAAAAGGTTTAGATATAGTGGGGAAGAGTTACAATTTCTGTCAGTTTTTTCCTGTCTTGGATCCCCTTAAAGAGATTTTTTTCTCACTTCTTGTCCTTTGAAACCCATACAAGAAATTAGAGAAATAGTTGTCACCAGGATAGGAAGGCACAGTCAACATTATAGACATTGTCAGAACTCTAAACCCTTCCCACTCTACTAAAAATGTGTTTCTCTATCATTTATTGAGGGACACAGCTTCATAGTAAACAAGATATACTGCCACTTACAGGAGAAATTGACTCCTTATTATGCTTATTCTTTATGGAAAACTGTAATTTTGGCTATTTGCTGGGCAAGATCATTAAAAACACAGCACATGGTAAGACTGCTCACTTTCCCAAGGCAAGAATCAATGGTGCAGATCGAAACGTGCCTTCAAAACGTTCTGTTCATTCCTCCAAGTCAGGATCCAGTTTCCGGACCCACAAGAATTTTCCACCCATTTGGGCTTCGGAGGTTCTAAACCAACCAATCTAAGCATGAAAACCTGCCCTTGTCAGTTTTATCAGAGGCGGGGGATGCTTATTGGCTTTTGTGGAGATTTGGGAAGTTTGCATAGCTCATGCATGGGTGCAGTATGTAGTATCTTAAGGTTACAAGATAGATTTTGGCCTTCTACCCCTGCCTGAATTATTTGCTTCACATCTTGCTATGTCAACGTCAGATTCATACTCTGGCAGCCATTCAGAGATTGTTGACCCAGAGGGTTATTGTACAGGTTCCCCCAACCAAAAGGTTTCAAGGTTTTTACAAGATGAGGCATTCATCATTTCTTGGACCTAAAGTCCATTAATGCCTTTGTACACCTTCAAAAGTTTTCGATGGAATCTATTTAGTCAGTCTTTGCCTTCCTTCATTGTGCAGACTTATTGGCATTCATCAGCACTTCCACATGTTTCCGTAATTACCTGAAATCCAGGTTCTTTACTACTTACGGAGTAGAACATTTTTGGAACTTTGGAAAACCAACCCCCTTGGACATGTTATTGGGAGACCCAGTTGTTAGAGACTTACCGACGGTCTCATACTTAGACTGCAACTGTATCGTTCTACACTTCGTTTATTAAGTCCGTCCCCATCTTCCGGTTTTAGATAGAACATTGGAATTCTATGATGTATGACGTGGGTACGTACTCGATACGTTTGAAGGGTTTAGAGGTGTTTTCGGTTATTCGTAGGGGGCGGAGACTATTTTGACTGTTCCCGTCCAAAAGTACGAATCTAACCAACCAAATCTTGGAGGCTTCGGGTTTACCCACCTTTTAATCTA
>BLSH010334665.1:1053723-1063755 GCA_018402905.1 Glandirana rugosa | reverse complement strand
GATGTGTATTCACACATTCCCATCTTTCCAAGTCATCAGCAATTTATTACTTTGCTGTGAGGGACAAGTACTATCAGTTTGTTGTCCTTCCATGTGCCCTTGCCTGGACCGTGATAATGTTCACAAAGGTTCTCGCACCAATTCTGAGTCTTCTTCATCTCAGAGGTATTCCAGCCATAGGATGCTGCATTGTAACGAAATGGCTTCCCGCAATCCGCTTAAGTGGTTCAGTCAGTATACCGCTTCCTAAGCTCTGGAACACGAGACCAGTGAATCTGCCTATAGTTACCCCAATAACTAGGCAATACCAGTTTTGGAGTAAACCAGAATAAAAACTGTTTATTTGAAATCTCACAGAGAACTTATACTACACAGGAGGACACCCCCCCCCCCCGCCCTGATCATATTACCCTAACAATGCAAACTGTAGACAGGAATATACTTGCAACAACCAACATATACTATAAACATTACCTTAGTTAGCCAATTAGCCACCTGGGTGACTCACTAGGTACAATACACTTTATCATAAGTATAAACACAGAACACCTTCAGACAATGGCAGGAGACCCCAGTAGCAGACTGTCTGGCTCCTACCTACAATAGTCCACGAGGCAAAGCCCATACAATGTTCCATCATTCTGATACAGTGGAATTCATTTATCATAAATTTCTTGAGGGATATTGTTGATAAATATTACTGTCCCATTGAAGTAATCCAAACTACATTCTTAGCATCCATTAAGTAGTTGTCCATTATTTGCTCGGTCACCTTGTGCCCCTAAAGACACAGACTGACTTACACATAGGAGGGGCAAGGGGAGCTGAAACAAAGGTTTCCCCTAACAGACCAGGGCGCATAGTCAGCAGGCAAGAGGTTAGCATTCAGTCCCCTCCAAAAACCTTTGTCCCGGCAAGTCTATCACATTCCAGTCATAGGATGATGCAAGAGCATACCTCTCTGGCCTTGGACTCCAGTTTGGCTATCACGCTGCTGATATCAACCACTTCCTGACCGCCTGCCGTGTTTTCACAGCGGCAGTCGGGTTGCTGTGCGCGAATCGCCGTAAAAACACAGCGATCTGCGAATGGCCGCCAGGGGGGGGGCGCGCGCGCCCGCCGCACTCCTGAGGAGTGTGCCTGCGGCTCGGGCGGACCCGATGTCCGCCGGCGATCCGCGATGAGCGGCCACAGGGAAAGAACGGGGAACCGCCGATTTAAACACGGCGGTTCCCCATTCTGACAGTGCAGGCATGGGAGATCTACTGATCCCTGTCACTGGGATCAGTTAGATCTCTCATGCCCATGGTAGCCCAACCCCCCACAGTAAGAACACACTCAGGGAACACAGTTAACCCCTAGCTCCCCCCTCCAGGTTAACCCATTCACTGCCAATGACATTTATACAGTAATCAGTGGATATTTAAATTTCTGATCGCTGAATAAATGTCATTGGTCCCAAAAAAGTGTCAAAAATGTCCGACATGTCCGCTGCAATATCGCAGTGCTGCTAAAAATCGCAGATCGCCGCCATTACTAGTAAAAAATAAAAAAAGCCCAGAAATGAATTCTCATCATCCATAAACGCGGCCACTTTTGCGCAAACCAATCAATAAACGCCGATTGCGATTTTTTTTTTATCACAAACATGAGGAAGAATATAAATCGGCCAAAACCGGTGAAAAAAATGTTTTTTTTATATTTTTTTTTTGGATTTGAATTTTAGCAAAAAGTAAGAAATTTGTTTTTCATTTTGCAAAATGGTCGCCCCTCTTTTGTTTATAGCGGCGATCAGAAATGACGCAGAGGCGATCAAATACCACCAAAAGAAAGCTCTATTTGTGGGAAAAAAAGGACGCAAATTTTGTTTGGGCACAACGTCGCACGACCGCGCAATTGTCAGTTAAAGCGACGCAGCGCCGAATCGCAAAAAGTGCTCTGGTCCTAAAGTGGGAAAACCTTCCGGTTGGTAAGTGGTTAAAGGATGTCAGATGGATCCTAACCATTGAAAAGTCATCTCTGATTTTGTCAAAATATTGACAGGCCAAAGTCTTCCTGTCCAGAATAAAAGTTGATGAAACTGCAGAGTCAGGTTTAGCAGCTTCAATTGCAATGTACCTCTTCCCTGCGCGGCTGCATTTGTATCCACATTCTAAGTGGTTCTATATGCTCAATTCCACTCAAGAACTTTGCAAAAGAACATTCTTATGGTGTGCGATTTTGTTACATTCTTGTATCAAGATTTCTGTCATGGTGGCTTCTGTCACCAGCGTTGTTGGCAGGAAAGTTTTTTCTTTCTCCCCTTTAAATAGATGATTGTCATGACAGATGCCAGTCTTCTGGGTTGGAGGGAGTTCTGGGCCCTCTGTATTTTCAAGGTTGCTGGTCTTAGGAAGACTCAACACTTTCAATCCACTGTGGGATCAGAACGCTGTGATCTCTGCCTTTCCTCAGGTAAATCTTTAACTTTCTTTACCTTGAAGGATCAAGGCTAAGGGATTTCCAGTCATTTTCATAGCTCCAGTTAACCTCAGAGAGTATGGTACACAGACCTTGTTCATCTGTGGCCTCTACTAGATCAGCCATTTCTCAAGTACTAATCTGCCACTCTGATTCCCGTTTGCTGGCTTTATCGGCCTGATTATTGAAATCCAGGTTTGGTGGAAGACAGGGATATTTTGGATTCAGTAATCCTGACCATGCTAAAAGTGCTGTTAATCTACTTCCCTTAAGGTTGAGCATCAGACATGGACATTCTCTTTGTGCCTTTTTGTGGACCATATGCTTTCTTTCCTTCAGTTAGGGGTGGAGCAACACAAGCAACATTTAGCTCTTAGTATTATCAATGGTCAAGTGTCTGCCCTGTCTGTTCTTTTTCAACACATGTTTGCTCGTCATTCATTGATTCGTATCTATATGCAAGGTTTTACACATCCCTCCCCATTAGGACTCCCTTTGAACCATGGGATCCAAATCTACTTTCCTCGCTGCTACCAAGGCCACTTTTGAATCCTACTTATGGACATCTCCTTGGCATTGTTATCCTGTAAGTTAGCCTTTGTTGTTGCCATCACTTTGACCAGAAGGGTTTCCTAATATCAGCATTGTTCTGTATTGCGCCCATGTGTTGTTACATAGAGACATGCTTGTGTTCAGTCCAATGGCCACCTTTTGCCCAAAGCAGTCTCTGCCTTTTACCTTAATGAGAATATTGTGTTGCCCTCTCTGTGTCCAGTACCAGATTACCCCAAAGATATTTCTGTCTATTGCCTGGATATGGTAAGGGACTTTACCTTTCTGCTACTGCTTCCTTTATGTAAACTGATTCCCTGTTTGTCAATACAGAAGGTCCTAAAAAGAGTTATCCAGTTTCCTGATCTGTTTTTTTTTCTAAATTTGACAGGTTTGTGCAGGCCTATGAGTTGCATGATAAAGTGGCTCCTGTTCCCGCTAAAGCCCATTCTACTAGGGAAGTGAGTGCCTCTTAGCTTTACTTAGTCATGCCTCTGTGTCTTAAATCTGGCTACAACCAGGTCTTCTGTACATGATTTCCCTATGTTTTACAAGGTCAATGTATCTGTCCCGGAGATGCTAGTTTTGCTTGAAAGGTTCTGCAAATGTCTCTATAATGCTTTTGGTTTCCCATTTGTTGATTTTTTCTTGTTGGGGTCATTTGCCTACATTGTTTAGGTGGGCCTGTCTTAGTTTTGACTGCTTTTGGATATTCAAGGTTGCTTACTATCAATCTGTATCCCGCAATACACTTTAACCACTTCAATAATATGCACTTATAACACTTTCCTACCAGACCGATTTTCAGCTTTCAGTGCTGTTGCGCTTTGAATGACAATTGCATGGTCGTGCGACGATGTACCCAAACAAAATTTTTATCATTTTGTTCCCACAAATAGAACTTTCTTTTGGTGGTCTTTGATCACCCCTGCTGTTTTTATTTTTTGCGCTACAAATAAAAAAAGACCGGAAATTTTGAAAAAAAAAAATCTCTGTTTCTCTCACAAAACTTTGTAAATAAGTAAATTTTCTCCATCACTGATGGGCACTGACGAGGCTACACTGACTGATGAGGCAGTACTCATTGGCACTGATGAGGTGGCACTGAGGAGGTGGCACTGATGATGAGGCACTTATATGCAGCAATGATGAGCACTGTTAGGCGGCACTGATAAGCAGCACTGACGGACACTGATAGGCTGCACTGATATGCAGCATTGACGAGCACTGATATGCAGCACTGACAGACACTGATAAGCAGCACTGATGGGCACTTATAGATGGCACTGATTGGCACTCATAGGCGGCACTGGGCACTGATAGATGGCACTGATGGGCACTGATAGGTGGGCACTGGTGGGCACTGATATGCACAGGTACACACTGATGGGGGCACTGGTACGCACTGATAGGGGCACTGGTGGGCAGATGCACTGATAGGGGTCCATTCCCTGGTGGTCTAGGGTGTCATATGAAGGTGGCAATGAGTGCCATCCACATTGGGCACTGTGCCCCTTACCTGGTGGTCTAGGGTGGTCTCCCTGGTGGTCCAGATTGGCTCCCTGGTGGTCCTGGGTGGGCACATTGCTGGTGATCCCTGGGCAGGCTCCCTGGTGGTCTAGTGTGGCGATCCTAGGGGGGGCTGTGCTGATAAACCATCAGCACAAACCCCCCCCCTGTCAGGAGAGCAGCCGATCGGCTCTCCTCTACTCAGGTCTGCAGACCCGAGTACAGGAAAAGCCGATAAACAGGTTTCCTCTGTTATCTGTGACCAGCCGTGATTGGTCACAGCTGATCACATGGTAAAGTGCTTCAGATGGAAGCGCTTTAGCGAGATCAGTAATGCGGGGGGTCAGACTGACCTCCCACACCACCGATCGCCGCAGTGCGCACCTCCCCGGGCGCGTACCAGCATGTTATCCTGAGGACATCATATGACGCCCAGTCAGGATAACTGAACCACTTCCCGGCCGTCATTCTGCATACGGCGGTCGGGAAGTGGTTAAAGAAGATAGGGTTTTTGTACTCACTGTAAAATCCCTTTCTCTGAGTCAATTGGGGGACACAACTTCCTCTCCTTTTATGCTGTTGTCCTCCCTTGCTTGCTACAACTGAGCAGGGTTGGTGGGGGAAGGATTGTAATTCCCTAGGGGATGGCCTTAAGATTTTTATGAGGATAGTGTCTGTAAGAGGCAGTATAACCCTAGGTTGATTGCTATCAAGCTGTGTCCCTCAATGGACTATGAGATAAGGATTTTAAGGTGAGTAAAAATATTCTAGTTTTTGTTTTTTTATGCAGAGAGTCCCCATAACCAGGGGTGTAACTACAAGGGTTGCAATTGCAACCGGGCCCCATGCTCCAGGGGGCCCATGTGCCTCCCTTATACACCTGGATAGAAAAGATGGCGGAGGCGGCATTTAGAGAAACCAATCTCCCCCATTTTCCTCCTAATGCAGGAGATTGGTTCCTCTATATGCTGCCCCTGCCGCCCCTCCTATCCAGTTTATTTGTCTTTTGCTGTTCCCAGGGTCCCTGTGTGCTTTCCTGATCCCTCCCACAGAGCTGCTGTCCTCCCCCCTCCTCTCTTCTGCCAGCTGCTGTAGAAGATGTGTCATGATGGAGTGATGGGAACAGGTCAGTAAATTTGTCATTTATTGGCTCCTTCCTTTTCTGAATGGACAGATCCAGTGATTGGTACCAATTGGTTCATTCATAACTGAAGCATAGTAAACGGATTTTACTATACTTCCATTTCTGAATGAATGGGAGGCTCAGTACACAACTATTCCTGTCCATTCATTCTGTGCAGCTGAGGCTACACAGATGGAGATTGAGGGCTGAGGTTTGTTTAGAGCCCTGATATCTCATCAAAGCCCCCCAACAGAGATCCTAAAAAATGTAAAAAATAATAAAAATAAAATTGTAAAAGAAATAAAATGAAATGGTAAAAAAAAATAATAACATTAAAATAAAAATTAAAAATGACTGACACCAGTGAGGGAACTGTCAGAATTGCAAAGGTTGCAATTGCAACCAGGCCCTGGCATTTCACCACCATGGGGTGGCCCGAAGATGGCAGAAAGGGGGCGAAAATGTTACTCTTATTTAATAAAGCAACACAATGTGTGCTATAACCTTTAAGTACATGTGAGCTCTAATACTAAATTTTTCCTATTTTTTCTGTTAAATATACCACTGTGGCTGTTTACCTAGACAGAAACCTTGTAAGCTGATAACTTCCCTGCTCTCTGCCTGAGAAGTGAGTTAAGGCCAGGATTACCAGGTAAAACAAAGAAAATAAAGTGTGAAAAAAATAAAACTAATGTAGCCATCACATCTAAGGGCCATTAAGCTGCAATACTTTCCATTTTTGTTCTTGGGTTTAGATATTATTTAACAACCAATCAGATTTGAGTTGTCAACAATTTCAGTGCCGCAAAAGATGACTTCCAATTGGTTGTTTTGGCTAACTACATTTTTGCAGAGTGCTCTGCCTTCCATGAAGGCCACATTGCTTAGTAGACTTCCTCATTTATTAGAACATGCCGTGAAGAAAGGTAGTGTTGTTCACAGTTCCTCCAAGTTTTTTGATACTGTATGACAAGCATTAGCTAGAAAAAGAATGAAACATTTAACCGCAGCTTAGAACAGTTTCCCTTTACTGGGAACAGCTTATTGGACAGCACATAATATAAATAGATGATGGCCACCTGGTTTAGATATTTTGTGGTGTTCGTATGCAAATGTACTAGCAAAATTATATTTTCCCATAATGCTTATCCAAGTTTCTTTATATTCTCCTGTCATTTTGCACATAGGAAATTTGAAACGTGTGTTCATTCTGCAGTTTGTCAGCACTTTGTACAGTGTTGGTCCTACTATACTAACTAAATCACTGTATGTTTCTACTGTGGGGCTACAAGAGGATTGGAGAACAATATAATTTAAATAAGCCATGGATATCTGCCTATGTTTACCATCCAATGCTCTAATGAGGAGATAGTGACAGCATCCGGGCCTATGTATTGTCTGCCACTGTGAAGGACGGAGCTTGGAGATTTTCTGGCCCACTGCACAGGGGTTAGGGGATTAAAGTGTAAGTCCAGACAAAACTTTTTTTTAAGTTATGAATGAGTGGGGTTTCTTATAGCCAATCAGAAACATATTTAAAGTTACAAAGTGATTGGTGATGCTTAATACAGAGAGAATGAAAGGAAGTTGTACATCAGGAAGTACTTGCCAAAAAATTCTGCACAAGGGTGGGTTACAGGGGACTCTGACATTCTGCCATTCATCCGCTTATCCAGCCCACTTAGGCCCGTTTCACATGGCTGTCTCCTAAACGGGCTCCGTTTTGCTCAGCGGGGATCCATCTCCACTCTCTGTGCAAAGACGGATCCATCAGAGCCCCTGCTCTCCCCTATGGGAAATTGGATGACAACGGGTCCGCCTGTCTGTTGTCATCTGATCTGCAGACAGATGGAAAATTGTGTTTTCCTTCCATCAGGATATCAGGTGCCATAGTCGAGGATCGCCAGTATGTAGGAGTGACCTCGAGCAGACTTTACAAGGGACCCACTATATCCATGGATATCCTTTCGAATGGGACCTCAATTATAGGCAGAGGGACCAAAGGGCTATGGAAGTGTGTCACCAGGGCAGTTAATTGACAGGTGGGACAAGAGGCACAGTATTTCTTTACCTCTGCTTTCAGACCCGATCAATAAAACCGGTCAGTGATCCATGCTTCCATCTTCTCTATTCCCAGGTGTCCCCCTAACACATCGTTATGGGCCAGGTCTAGAACCTTGCATCTATACTATTGGGGTACCAACAATTGTTCTACCACACACTCTTTTACTTTGTTCCCCTGATACAGCAATTCATTACATATTGCAAAGTGGGGCCAATGCTTGTTCGCACCTGGCTCTTGGGGAACCCCATTTACCACCACAACCTGTTCCCACGCCCGGGTCAAATTAGGGTCCTGCATCTGGGCACAAATCACATTCACCTGAACTTCCTCGTTATACGCTCGTAACACATCATTATGTTCGGCTTTGTTGGCCGATTACTTGACTCATGTCACCGCCAACAGCCGATTGTTGAATGCGCAGTTGTGCAACAGTTGCACCATGTGTACGAGGCATTGGGGCTGCCTGGGAAGTGATGTTGCCCATAGACTTATTTTGGGGCTTCCGCTGTTGGCCGCCTCTTCTGCTCACTCCCACACACAGAAGCCGCTGCTGACAGCTCCGCATGGGACCGGACCGGAGTGGCTTCAGAAGAGGTATGTATAACGATTTCTTCAGGTTAGTCTTAGAATGTGGCTGTGAGTAGATTTAGAATGAATTAGTTTTAAGCTGAGCTTTTACTTTAACTGCTACAGTGCCAGAAGCTTAGCAATGTAAAGAGGAACATTTCTACACTAAGAAGCAATCAGCAGGATGTGTGATACGCTTCATTAGAGGTAAGTAATATTACTGAACCGGCTGTATATTCCAGAATTATAGTAAACTTCAGCTTTAAGGCTGGGTTCACACTATTGCAAATTGGATGCGGGTTTCCCCTCATCCAATTTGCATGTCAGGAGACTGTGACCGGCTCTCAATGGAGCCGGTTCACACAGCTCCAGGATGGCTGCGGAGTGAATTGCACAGGAGTCATGCACGTCTTCTGGTCCATTTCAGGACCGAATTCAGCCAAAATTTTAGACCGAAATCAGACCCGAAACAGAGAACAGGGATGCACCGGACCCCTGCTGTAAGCCACTCCACACGACCGTGTGAACCCAGCCTCAAGCCCAACTCTGGGAAAAGTAATGAGATCCAACAAATGAATTAAAAATGGTGAAAACAAGCATTTTATTATAAAAAGCAGTGCTGTAAAAAATGTGTAATTCAATTAAGGTTTACATCTACTTTAAATTGGCCCTTAAATATAGAAAGTTTATTGACTAAAAACTTGCAACCTTGCAGGAGCCTCAGATACAACGTTTGAACAAAGAGGAATAAAAATAGAAATAAAAAAAAAATTGCGGCACTACCAAAAAGAAAAAAGTTCTTCAGTGCAAGAGTCCATATAAACAAAGCAGTTTGCTCCTTCTGAAATGTTAATCAGTAGAAGTGGCAACTTACCAAATGTACATGAGGGTAAGAGGACACATAGCAGGACAATGGTTATGGGCAGATATTTCACCCCTGTAGGAACTCTTTGATCTGTATTGTTGACATTTATAGACTGATAGTTTCACGTCCTTAAAAAAAATCTTTGCACCTATTTTGGTTACAAAGACTACAATAAAGATTTTCCTTTATATGTTCTATCACTGTGTTGGTGGGAAAAGCTTGCTCATGTGTTTGCAAAAAAAAAATTTACTCCGCAACAATGAAACTTATGGAAATAAGATTAAAAATAAAGTACACCCAAAAGTGCTTTAGTAAACCGAGTTTTGGGCAGAGCAGAGCATGAGGAATACCTGTAATTATAATGGCTATCGCATGATTAGTCATCTTCCAGCAGGTCTCAGAGCGACCACTCCCTTAACTTTCCAGTTTCTGAGACCTAAATTGCTTGAATGTTCTTAATGTTCCACTCATTTGGTGTCCAGACAAAAGAACGGTTAGCTTTCCTATTGTGATAATTTCTCAGAGATCTGTCTGTGGGTGTATCTCCAGATTCTTTTCCTGGCTGTGCATTCATCTTTTCCTAGGATCCTCAGAGAGACCTTTCTTCTATCTACTGCACTATAACATACACAACAGTCATTTGTCCTTTTCACATTAGTGAAGTGAAAACATCTGAGTTTGTCATTGAATAAATGGATTATGTATCAACATAAATCTAAAGGGAACGTGTCCTTGTTGCCCACACCAACCAGTCAATCTCCAACATTTTTAAACCGGTTAAAAGGATAATGGTATATAGCTGATTGGTATTGGCCAAATTTTTACAACCTCTAACTGACCAACCACACCCGTTGTTCCTGTGCAAGGGAAATCTAAATACAACTATGTATT